>CAOKZL010003156.1:0-209285 GCA_948472985.1 Iguana delicatissima
GAATCCAGTTCAAAGTCTAACTGGGGGAGTTTATCTCATCAATTACCACTTTGTCTTCATCTAGTCCAACTCCCTGCCACGCAGGAATAAACAACTAAAACACTCCCCAAAGATGGCCATCCAACCTTTATTTAAACACTTCCAAAGAAAGAAAGTTCATCATCCTCAGCGGCAGTGTATTCCACTGTCAAGGAGTGTTTACAGTCAAGTTCTTCCTAATGTTTAGATGGAATCACTTCTCTTATAACCTGAATCCACTGGGTTTTGTTCTTGTCTCTGGGGCAACAGAAGACAAACTCACTCTTTCTTCTACATGACTTCCCTTCTGATATTTAAAGATGGCTGTCACGTCTCCTCTTAATCTTCTCTTCTCTGAGCCAAATATACTCACTCCCCAAATCTGTTCCTCTAGGGCAGTGGTTCTCAACCTGTGGGTCCCCAGATGTTTTTGGACTTCAGCTCCCAGAAGCCCTGAGCATTGACCATAGTGGCTGGGGCTTCTGGGAGCTGAAGTCCACAAACATCTGGGGACCCACAGGTTGAGAACCACTGCTCTGGGCTTCCTTTCTAGACCTTTTACCATTATTTAACAGATATTACAAAGGACGTGTGGCTAGGCCTCTAGCAAGATGTCTCATGTAACCTCATTCAGAACTTCTCCATCACCCACAAGTGGCAGCCAATGAAGTGGAGAGAGGGCCCATTTCTGCACTAGACTGTTATAGCACTATTATTCCACTTTCAACATCCTATAGAATCCTGGGGTTTGCAGTTTGTAAACCGCAGGATTCCATAGGATGTTGAAATTGGAATAATAGCACTATAACACTCTAGTGCAGAAATGGCCAGGATCTGGGAATTCCTGAGCACATCTTACATGCATCTTACTCAGTTTACCATAGCAAGACTTGTACCATTCAATGCTAATTGTGCATATCTTCTGCTCCAGTGGGATGTGTAAGATTTAGAATTAAGTGCCCTTTCAGTTAAAAAAGCTTCTCTGGCTGACATGGGAAATCTATTGCACAGAAAAAGATGATATGAGAGGAGCATAAACAAGATCTGAATTGTTAGTATACACATCCCCCCAATATAGGTTTTGCAACATTTCACCTGATGAGGCTCTTGTAGCTTGTATACTCTTTTGTGACCTTAATATGGCCTTAATGAGCATTTTGGGATTTTTCTGATTGCAGATATCACGTCCCTTATTTTTTCACACATAGCTGTAATAATGTTTATTGGTTTGGGATAGTGGTTAGAGTGGTGGAGTGTGATCCAGAAGCTCCAGGTTCAAGACCCCACAAAGCTATGAAGTTCCCTGTGTGATTATGGGTCAATTAATCAGCCTGATGTACCTTGTAGGGTTGCAGTGAGGATAAATGGGAGCAAGTATGCAACCTTGAATTTACTGAAAAATATACATATATTGGGTAAGAAATGTAACTAGCAGTGATAGATGAACAAATATACAGATAGCACAACTTTGTATATATTTCTGTCTAACCACCTTTGCAGTCATGCTTTGGCCTGACAAGATCATCTATTTTTATATTTTTAATTTTTTTTCCAAAGTAATTTTTTTTTTGATACTTTGATTTGTTGACAGAAATATGTTGGACAGAACTCAGTTGTCTGAGATAAACTACTTAAACATTCTTCTTTTGTTCCATCAACTCCCCAAGTACTGCTAAACATTCCGCTGAGAGTCTGAAGAAGAAAAAGAAAGCTTGGCTTCTAGGCAGCTATGTTTCTAACAGCCTGCAGTCTGAAGCTGGTGAACATCCTCTTATTCAATGGTAGTGTTCAAGCTATTTTTGAACGTTTCAGCATGGGTTTGCTTTGATTCTCCTGAGGTTATATGCGCGGTTACAATGCTGGCAGAGTTACACAAATACCGTGTTCACAGCTCAGCAATCTTTGGATCCACATTTGGAGTTCAAGGTGGGTGGCATGTCAGTAAATGCCAATAAAGTGGCTACAGCAAGGTTGTTGCAGAGACTCAGTGACTCAGTACAGACCCTGTGCAAACTTTGAATTAAAGGGCCAGAAGTCTTTTATTTTCTAATTACAAAAAAGTGAGGGACAAAGCTAAGGCAATTCCTTTTCCATAGGTATCTTCACCCTGCCTTTATCAAACACAAAATGTACAGGCAAATGATACTGCACACATAGAGTTTTGGACATGTTTTACACACCAGTTCAAACAATTTCTCATGCAACTGAAGGAATGTAACTGTCCGTGACGTGCAGGGACAAGGGTACCTGTGAGCACCATAGAACAGGGGCCTATCCACACTACACAAGTATAGCACTGTTATACCACCTAACTGCCATGGCTGCATCTTAGGGAATCCTGGGGTTTGTAGTTTGGTGAGGCACTACAGCACTCTGGCTGAGAATTGCTCTGGTTGAAAATGTATCTCGTTAAACTGCAAATCCCAGAATTCCTTAGGACAGAATAATGGAAGCTGAAGTGGAATAATAGCACTATAATTGTGTAGTGTGAATGGGCCCCAGGTAGAAGGAATTGTAACTTGCTAGTTCTGCTGTTAGCACATTTTGGTTTTAGTTGTCTTAATAACCACTGAGAGATGGAGGGAGGCAGAAAAGAAACTCTCTGCCACTCAGTGATGGCAAGAGGACAATTCAAAAACATGTAGAAATGTGTCCTATATGCAGTCAGACCCACTAGTTCATCTGGTTAAGGGCTGAAGCAAATGGTATGTCTAACTTTTGTTTTGGGTTGTGGTGCTTGCTCAAGCATTGAAACTTATCTATCTTTCGTAGCATGTGATTAATCTCATCTACTTATCTTGCATTCAGTGTGCTTTGTGTTATGATTGGACAGTAGGAGATAAAAATGAGCTTAATTTGCAAATCTGTTTGCCAAGGCATGTATCTTTGAGGAATTCAGAGCGCAGGAGGAGAAAATCGCTGGGAATATGCAATGTTCCTTAATGTTTCGTTGAACCTTAGTCAGAGCAAGAAGAGTTACTTTAGAAGTAATTGGCCTGTTATGGTTCCAAGGCCTCCCAAAGTCATTAGTGTTTCAACTTCCAAAACTTTCAAAATTCGTCTTTGCTTTCTTATTTCTCAGAAGTAATTATAATAGTTATTTAAAGTTACTTACAAAACACTACAAGCCACTGGCCTGAGGTACAAAACAAATGTTTCTATTATGCAGCTAATCATTGCTTCATCACTCACAGTGGGGCAGGAGGCTTGAGCCAGTGAGTGATGCCCTATTCCAGAACCTATCAAAGTACTTTTTAAAAGTCATTGTTACATTGCAAAAGCAGTGTAAGTTATCCTTCATTAAGTTACTGTTATCATGTGATGTAATTATATCTTAGCTTTGACTGAAAGGCACTAATTACAGGTAACCCGTTATTTGTTACCAGTTATTTCCAAGCTCTGAACTCATCATTGCCTATGTTGTCTATGCAGCAATTGTCTACACAGCAATTCTCCAGGGTTTCAGATAGTTGTTCCCAGATCTATCTAGATATTCCAAGGATTGAACTTATGATCGTCTCCATACATATCATGCACTTTGCCATTGAGCTACAGCTCTTTTCTTACACCATGGATGAGGAAATTCATCAAGACTTGAACCCTGCCGCTTTGCAAACACCATCCACTTTGGAGAGTGATATCTGCCCACTATTAGATGTGGACCCAGATAGAGTAGCCCATGAGAATGTGACCCACACTGGAAAAAATTCTAACTGGCCATTCCTTTCTTGGTTTGTAATGGTAAAGCAGAGATAGAAGTCTTTCTGCCTTATCCTTTGGGGAACCCTGTGATATCACTGAGCACTCCGAAGAGTCTCAAGACACCTGGTAATATCTGAGCCAGGAGTTCTCAACTAGGATTGTGGGAATGCAGATATTGTAATGTAGAACATAATCTCCCAGATAATCCACTCAGTATGACCAATGATTAAGCATTCTGGGATGTGAAGTCAGTCAACATCTGGCGACTCCCAGGTTGAGAATTATAGGGGTGCCAATTACATTACACAATTATAATGATATGATTTGACTTCAACTGCCATGGTTCCATCCTATGGAATTCTGGGATATACAGTGGAGGGTGGAGTAATTAGCATTCTCAGCCAGAAAGCTTTAGTCTAGTGCTTCATGAAACAACAAACCCTGGGATTCCATAAGATTTTGCCATGGCAGTTAAAGCTCAATCATTGTGCTATAATTATTGAGTGGGAATGGGCCTCTGGTCTAACTTCTTTTGATTGTTCCATTGCAGATGATGTGGTGCAGCTAGGGTCCAACAGCCCAAGGATGGAGGCAGGGAACTACCTATTGATAGCAGCTGATAAAGGCAGTGGCAAAAAGGCCACACATAGCATCTAGGCTGGCATGGGCATTGCAGGATCCACCAGGATTGTGTAGCATCCTTTCTTTGTTTGTCCCCAGACACTGAAATTCTAAAAATAAAAATAACAAAATATTTTTCTTTTTAGAACTTTACTGTCAGGGGACAGATTACCCAAGCATGTACATGCTTCCACCAATGCTCCTTTGCATTATTGTTATTACTTTGTTATATCCTTTTATTATTTTTACCTTTTCTGCAAGAAGACAGTGCTTATTCCTAAGTAAAATGTGTTTTCCACCAGGGCAGCAGGTGCAGAGTGATTTCAGACAAGGCTTTTATCATGCTAGTAGTTAGAAGGCACTTTGCAGCTGCTCTGCCTTTTCGCCTTAATGGATTTTCTGAGGTAAGAAAAAAAAAGGTGAAGGAAGGGGTTGAAAGACAAGGAAGGTTAGAAGTAGAGGATGACACTGTGTGAAGTCCCCATCAAATTTAGACAATGAAACAGGACAGTGTCATCCTGAAAATGCCCACAGACTCCATTTGATGGCTATATACAAGATGATGCTATGATTTAAGGTTTTTATTTTTCTTTATTTTTTAAACATTGGTTTTGCACATCAACAGTAAACTTTATAACTACTGTCTTACATGGATGGCCTATTTCATGACATATTATCCTAAAGGTACCAGATCTTCTTTTTATTTACTGATTTAATTTCAGATTACGTGTTCACTATGAGCCAATGTATCAGGCCTAAATACCCTAAAGGCACCAGATTCCATCTGATCTTGGAAGCTAAGGAGCATCAGCCTGCTTTAGTACCTGGATGGGAGGTTACCAAGGAATATCAGATGCTGTGGGCTATATTTCAGAGAAAGACAATGGCAAAACCACCTCTGAGTATGCGTTGCCTAAAAAAAAATACTAAGAAATCCATGGGGTCACTGCAAGTTGACAAGCAACTTGAAGGCACACAAACACATCTTATAATAGTCCCTGATTTTTAAAGAGTCCTGTGAGTTAATGGGAGGATTTGATCCATTATTAAGTCCAAAACCTGAACCATGGACCCAAAGCTTCGATGCTTCCACAAAGTTATATTTTGCAATTTCTTCCCTTGCACTTTTATTGTCAGTTTTTCAACTGGAGCATGCCTCAGAGCCTGCCCAGCCAGTACTGGAGAGATAATCCTGCATTTTTTCCAGGATTGATTTTGCTATTTCTGCTTTTGTAGCTCCAGTCATGAGTGAAGTCAGATCTTTATGTGGCAGTTTTGTATTTTCCCCATATGTTCTAAAATGCCTACACCCCTGCACTGTCTCCAGCATTTTTGTAAAACTGCATTATTAATTTTGTGAGTTTAATATATGCTAAATGCCATGTCTTAACTGTTTTAATTACTAATTATTTAGATAGAGCTAGTTTTTTTAAAAAAAAATTTTTTTTTAAATCAAAGTTTAAATTCATAAAACAACACACAAGGGAATAAGAAACATACACATGCACAAACACAAGAATGTGAAAAAAACCACATACAACAACTAGGTTCCTTCACTGTGGAACTCCTTACCCAAGGAAATTAGGCTGGTCCCATCTCTTTTGAGCTTCCAACTGGCAGCCAAAATAGTGCTGTTCTACATGGCCCTTAATGTTTGAAATTGCTCTGTTTTAACTTGTAAAATTGTATTTTATTATTGTTTTTAGACTGTTTTTAAAAACATTTAAAGAGAATTTTAACTGTGTTTAAAAATGTTTTATCCTTGTACTGTTTAAATTGCTTTTATTCATTCATCCCCTTGGGAGTTCTGTTGGGCTGGGAAGTGATGTAGAAACACCTTAAATAAATGAAATGAATATTCGGCTTGCATACTTCAGGTATGATGTCTGTTGTTTTTCACAGCACCCATGGCATCTCTAGAAAGATACATCAATGAAGGCCTCCCTAGCTGTTTCAGACATTCACTTTGGAAGCTGCTCATTTATGCACCTTTCCTGGTTGTTAAAGATATATATATATATATGTATGTATATGTATATATGCATGCACACACACACACACACACACACATACACACATACATACACACACTTTTTTTTTTCAAATAAGAGAGCTTGAACTTTTTCAACCCCCTTTGCCGTAAGTCTCGTTGCCAGAACTGAAGCAGCCACACAGAGTGGTAAGGAAAATATAAAAATCTAGAAAGGGGGAAAAAGTAAACAAAATAATATTATAGTGTATTTACTCAGAGCAGCAACCCTGCCAAGGAAACCACATAGCTCGCAGTAATACATGTCTCACAAAATATGTGTTTAATTAAAACAAGAGACTGAGCAATGAGATTTCTTTTAATTTTGCTTAAATGCATGTTACTGTTTTGTTTAATTTCCTTTTGGGGTAATGTGAAGTTGATCTTAAAACTTACAAGCATAATAAACATACAAGACAGCAAGCATAACCACTCCTAGCTGCAGTCCAATAAACTCTTACCTGGTAGTAAGTCTCATAGGAGACAGTGGGCCTAACTTCTCAATAAAAAAAACACAGAGAGAGAGAAGCCCACACCAATCTGGCATCTTCCAGAGATAACGGACAACAACTCCCATTGGTGGACATGCAGGCTGGGAGTTGCAGTTGAGCACATCTGGAGGGTGCCAGACTGGGGTAAGCTGACATAAGATACGTTCCTGCTCTTATTAATTACATTCAGTGATTTAGTTTTGAAGAAACATGCAGTGGCGCTCTGTGGTAGGGGTGCCACTGATTTTAGAACAGGGATGGGTGATATCAGGACTTGATCCAACCCTCTTGGGGACCCAGTCCAGCCTTTATGGATTCTCCAGATAACTACACCTCCTTTTCTATGACATCATGTTTTGCTAGCTTCCCATCATTCATCTAATAGCCTCCCCATTTTAAAAGTCTTAGTTTCCATTTTGGAGAAAGGTGAGATAGATATTCAAACAAAGTCTCCTAACACTTCAGTATTAGCAGGAAGCGCTTTAAGCTAAAAAAACAAATTTGCTGGGACAGTTGCACATTACAGAATCATAGCACCACGATCCCACTTTAACTGCCATGGCTGTATCCTGTGGAATCCTGGAGTTTGTAGTTAGGCACTGAAGTTCTCTAGTTGAGAATTCTGAATGCTATCACGGGGCCCTAAACTATAATTCCCATTCCTTGGGATGGAAACATGGCAATTAAAGTGGAATTATAATACTATAATTGTGTAGTGTGACAGGGCCCCTGGTATCCAAACTTTTTGCTTTGGCCTCACCTACCACTGGAATGTTGCCACTAGAAATTCTCTGAAATGTTTCGTCATGACATGTGGCCACAAGGAAGAGCCTACAGAGCTCAGTCAAACTTAGTAAATATACTTTTTTTAAAAAGGGCTATGTCTCCCAGAATCCTCTAGTTGGCCAGTTAGAGTTGTAGTGTAGTGTAAAACTTTTCAAGATTTTGGTGCAGGCAGCAAGAAGACCTCTTAGGTTGGATCCCTATTGGGGTTCTATGCTAGTACAAAAATCATTGCACAAGGGGTTGCACAGCCAAACTATCTACAAGCAGACACACAGTCCTCTCTCTCATTTTTGATGTGGTGGATTGCTTTTGGTTCAACAAACAGTATACTTTTCTCCACCACTTGATGGAGCACATTCTCAACATGAAGATCCAGCTGAAACCAGAACTGTTGGCACTGGTGGATGAACTAACAATATATGACAATAGTGGTGAGAATACTGTATGCCCAGAAGTGGAAAGATTCCATGATACTATCTTCATTTGACTGGATGATGAAGCTGTTGGATATGGCAGAGAAGGACAAATTGACAACATTCCTTAGAGAAGGTTCTTTGAAAGAATTTAAGAACCAATGGGAAAAGATTATAATCTTTTAAAGAAAAGATTTGCAAGGTGAGACTTGCAGCAACAAGTTTTGATTAGCGTGGCTAGAATTACTATTGCAGAACCTTATTCTGATTTTAAGCATTCTACATTTAATATAAGTAATGGGGTAATTAATTTCTAAGTAAAAATGTAGTGAAAACTGAACATAACATTTGACAGCTAATTTGATTATTTAGGTATGGATATGTTGATAGAACTTTGAAGAAGTATAACAAGTTTTCACTAGGGGACATTCTCTAAGGAATCAGAAGTCAAGCCTTTAATCCCCTTTCTTTGTGGTTAGTGTGCTAGTTTAGTTAGATATTTATTGTTTAGTTAGTAGATACTTGTTATGTGAGTGTATTTGTTCCCATGTATGTTGTTTTATACCAATTAAATGCACTTTCAATATATATATGCATGGGCACGTACATGTGTGCATGTATATGTCTGTGGGCACACACACACACACACACACAGCAACATGCTTCTCTGGTAAAAGCATTAGTTAGACCTCTCATGACAAACGGTATGGTGTGAATTTTCACTTTCTTATCTGTGCTGTTGACTTTTGAAACACTGAGCATGCTGGAGGAGGCCATGTGAAATCCCTCAATCAAAATATATTTGGAGCAACAGAGTTCAAATCAGGGCTATACATGCGGGAGGTTAGGTGTAAGCTGGAGTGCTTTAATATTAATGCAGCACTCAAAAATAGCCCAGATGCAGATTCCCACCTACCCCCAGAAGTCAACAATCTGAAGGTAAATATGGAAGTGTCAGCTATGTGGAAATGCAAATGCCAGCATTCCATATTTTTCCCTTGTGTCACAGAGCAAACAAGGTTTTTAAATGTTTAAAATACCAGTACTAAAATAATCAAAATCAAACAGTGACTGCGATTCCTGATGTCAGCTATATAGTAACCTCTCCCAACCTGCCCGCCTGCCCTCCGATGTCACTGTCTATTTCCATTTCTGCACTACATTGTTATAATGCTATTATTCCACTTTCAACATCCTGTGGAATTCTGGGGTTTGTAGTTTACTGAACCCAAAGAGCTCTCTGGCTAAACTGCAAACCCCAGGATTCCATTGGATGTTGAAAGTGGAATAATAGCACTATAATGGTATAGTGCGGAAATGGCCTACAACTGTATCGGCTAGGACTGATGGGGGTTGTGGTCTCAGAGACTGGAAGGATGCCAGTTTGGGAGAGGCTCCTGTACATTGTAGAACGTGTACTTCTGTTGATCATACTGAGGAGGATCTTCATATAGTATCAACAGTTCTCTAATATCAACAAGACTTAAAACTGCAAGGAGCAAGTTTTGAAAGGACTTGTTCTTTGTTAAGGTTAGGGGAGGTTGGGTCAAAGCTCTCTGCTGCCCCCAAGAGGCTACACAACACAATGTACTCCAATGTCTCATTTCATGTGTTGGATATCTTCATCTAGAGTGACTACAGCAGAACTTTCCAAACTTTTCATATTGGTGACACATTTTTTAGACATGCATCATTTCACGACACAGTAATTTCAGTTTTACTAGCAAACCAGAGGTTAAACTAACCCCTTATAAGAGATACAGCCACATACATAAATTGTAATAACAAAATGTACAGGGACCCAACATATCTCATGAAAAGCTTTCACATATTTTTAAAAATATATGATTTATAAATAATAACATGCATTTCCAAGATTGTAGGCGACACACCTACACACTTCAGGTGACATACTAATGTGTTGTGGCACACCATTTGGAAAACCCTGGACTATAGCATTCAGTAGAGGCATCTGATCTACTGAAAGTGCAAATTCAGGTTATGTCCTCTAATATTCACTTTTTCAATCACCACATTAAACACTAAACACACAGCATCTATATGTTCATGACAAACATTACTTGAGAGCCAGTGTGATGTAGTGGTCGGGGCCTTGAAATATGACCCTGGAGATCATACTTGACACCAGAAAAATTAAAGAAGATATATAATACGGGAACAGGTCAGTGTTGGAAGTGTCAGGAGAATGTTGGAACACTATTCCATATGTGGTGGTCATGTCCTTAAGCTAAAAAATATTGGAATAATATGCATAATATGATATGTAAAATATTGAGAGTTCAAATCAATAAGAAACCTGAACTGTACTTATTAAATATGACACGTGTTAGATGGAACTGTTGCAAAGAAATATTGGCGAATAATGCTGTATATGATTACGGCAGCCTGTATTGAATATGCAAGGCTATGGAAGACTGAGCAGATACCTACAATAGAGCAATGGTGGGCAACTTTTATTGAAAATCGGAATGTAGATATAGTCTCTCAGAGATTAAAAGGAAAATCAGATGATGACATTAACAAAGAATGGCAAATTGTTCTGGAAATGGGTTGGGCGTTGACAGGTAATAATGCTTAATTCATGGTAGCATGAGTAGTTAGAAGTAAAAATCAGTGGAATATCATGGAACATGTAAAGTAGAGTCGAAGTGCAGGATCTATCTTGTATGTTAACAAATGCAATGCGATACATAATGTTGATATGCCAATGAAATAACATTATTGAAATCCAGAGAGGAGTGGAAGATAGCGGTAATAGTTTGGTAAAATGTACAATGAGAAATGTTGTTTTATACGATGTAATCAGAATAAAATTAATTAAAAAAAAAGAAATATGATCCTGGAGATCAGAGTTCGATTCCCTGCGCAACCATGAGAACCCACTGGATGATCTTGGGCACATCACACACTCTCAGTTGCTCTATGTCAGAAATGACTTGAAGGCACACAACAACACAAGAACAATTAAAATTTAAAAAGAAAAGCACATTCATACATAAAATAGATGGTGCAGGCAATAATATATATACTGGTGGCACCATGAATTAGCAAATATCTGAATTTCATTCTTAAAGTTTGCAAAGTATACTCAGCTACTTCTTTGCCCAAACATTTGACCATTCCCACATTAGCAGTAATCCCAGTCAAAGCTCCACTCACAGTACACAGTTATGATTCCACATTAACTGCCACAGTTGCATCCTATGGAATCCTGGGTTTTGTAGTTTGGTGAGGCACTAGAGCTCTCTAGCTGAGAATTCTACCTACTGGTCCCTAAAATGCAAATCATAGGATTCTATAAGTTATCGCCATGGCAGTTAAAGTGGAACTATAGTGCTATAATTGTATAGTCTGAAAGCACCTTCAGGGTATGGATAGAAAGAGATCTTTTATCAATTTCATCTGTGTGATCAGAAGATCTGAAGTGAAATGGACAAAGTTCTTTTCTCTCCTTTGCCTGCCCAGGGTGAATATGGGCACTGGGGTGGGCAAACACACAATTCCACTAGCAAAAGATGCTGTTTAGAGCCAGCGTGGCACAGAGTGTTTGAAAAGGACTTGGGAGATCCCGGTTCTAGCTCCTTGAGCCATGAAACAGTCTAGGTGACCTTGTGCCAGTCCCTTTTTCAGAGCCTCACCTACCTCATAGAGTTGTTGTGAGGATAAAAGACGGAGGAGGCCAGCAATGTACACTATCTTGAGTACATCAGAGGAAAGGCAAGATATAAATGTAATTAAGGAGCAAATAGCAGTGATTTTTTTCCCAATAAAACAGGGTAGTGTGGAAATGGCCTATGGGACAGCTGGCAACAGCACAGGCACCTTGCAGGAACAAAAGGTGACAACTCAATTGCTCACATGGATTTGGGGTAGTGTTGTCAGGTTTTCAAAACAGCATTAAAAAGACCCACACCACAAAATACAGGATTTTTTGCCATCTCATTCTGTGTGTATAAATAGAAAGGGTTTCTGACCCTCAGAGAGAATAAGGAACACCTAGCTCCTTGCATTATTAAAATTAGTCTGATACAGCAGTTTGAGCAGGCTACGATTTTGGAGACTAGGGGTCTTTCTGCACTACACTGTTATAGCACTATTATTCCACTTTCAACACCCTATGTAATCTTGGAGTTTGTAGTTTAGGGAGGGGCCTTTGGAATTCTCAGCCAGAGAGCTCTTTGGCCTGGTAAACTGCAAACCCCAGAATTCCACAAGATGTTCAAAGTGGAATAACAGCACTAGAATAGTATAATGCAGAAAGGCCCTAGGGATCGAATCCCTTGCTCAGCCATGGACGCCCAGTGAGTGACCCTGCGCAAGTCATATTCTCTCAGCCTCAGAGGAAGGCAAAGGCAAACCCCCCCCCACGAACAAATCTTTCCAAGAAAACCTTGTGACAGGTTCGCCTTAAGGTCGAAACGACTGGAAGGCACACAACACTATGCCAGCCTTATATAAGACAAACCTTCCGGGCTCTAAGAGACATCTGGCAACCCTAATTTGCTCGCTTACACTTCGGACGGAACAACTCTTTTAAGGAAAAAAAAAATCACAAATCCAGGTCCATTTCCGCTCTAGACTGTTATAGAGCTATTATTCCACTTTCGACATCCTATGGAACCCTGGTACAGATCTTTTTCGGGCGGCTTCTCTGCAACGCCAAGGCAGGCAAGAGGCAGGGCGGCGTCCGATCCGTCAGCGCCGCCCGGGGAGGAGCGAGGCGCAAGACCGCCTCCTGGTGCTCCCGCCTGAACGCTCCGGTCTGCGGCTGTTGCTTCTTTGACCTGCGTTTAGGAAGTCAGATCTATCTGGCCGGTAATCAGCTACTCTTCCCGGGGGTCTCTTGCTCGTCTCCCCCGGTACCTTTCTTACCAGCTCCAAAAAAGGCTCGCCGACGCGGTGCCTAGCGCCACCTTTCCCAATGCCCCTTACGCAAGAGAATTGTTTTCGTTTTGTGTAGACTGCAGGGGCTGATCCGAAACCAGAGCTGCACGTCAATTTCTTCCTGCCGTGGGGTTTTCCTGCTCAACCCTTCCCGCCTCTTGTTTACTCGGAAGTAAGCCCCGTTGCTCTCAGTGGGGTTCACTGACGCATCGTGAGGTGTGCGTAACGCTGCAGTTTTACGCACGGCTCGTGTTGTGCTCGCCTGATCAGAGGTCAGTCCTACCACTGCAGTCAGTGGGGTCTAGTCCTAGGTAAGTGTGCTCCGATGACAGTCTGGGTGGCTCCAACTTGAGGCACAGTTGCTCTCCCTCTTTTCTGTATCTATATGTAAGAGACTCTGAAAGGCATTCTGATGTAGGTTAATGGTTAGGAATCTGTCATTGAGGGGATGGTATTAATTCCCGTTTGACAGATTAAAAATTCTGTCTGTGTGGCCTTCCAGATATTAGCTGAAGTACAGTGCCCATGATCCCTTATCCTTGGGCTAATAGGAGTTGCAGTCCAACAACAGCTGAAGAGCTGTATGTGTTCCCTATCCTTGCCTAATGGTGAAGTTACACTGTGGTGGCATTGTGGCTGCATATAGAGGGATGCTTTGAAATTAGAGACTACAGTGCTGTGCACATTGACCTGGGAGTAAACCTCACTGAATGTTGGAAGACACGCTTCCCAGTAAACAAGAAGTTGGCTGAGTTTTCAAAGAAACCTTCAGTTCTCTTGCATGGACAGGGATGACCTAAAGTAGCAAACACAGCCAATCTCTCTGGAGCAGATGTGAGCATCACATAGTCTTCCAGATGTTGGACTGCAAATCCCAGCACCCCTTGTCAGAATAACCATTGATGAGGAATGCTGGGAGTTGCAGGCCAACAGCATCTGGAGGACTGAAAGTTTATTAGTCCCATGAGTCTGGAGGAAAAAAGCTAATGCTGAGTGTGACTGTACTACAGACATGGGGACATGTGACTATTCAGATGTGATTATATCCCCATGATACTTCATTACTGGGTAGGGCTGATGGGACTTATAGTCCAACCACAGGTCCTAGAAGGTCATTGGAAGTTATAGCTCACCAAAAGATGACTTCAATAAGCTCCAATAAAGCTACAACTGTAGCTTGTACCTTCACGATGAAGTACCATGAAGTGAGGAGTTGGTTTTGTTAATTTATTATTGTTTGTATTCATAAGATTTCTACACAGTTTGTTTGATTGGCATCATACAGTTGTTTAAAAATAGAACAGTAATGCCACAAAATGTAGTGAGGATCCAAAGGGCGAACTGCAAAATGGTGAGTCAAGGGCCAGGATGTATGTTTTGAACAGTGATGGGTATCAGTGCAGCCTTCTAGATATTGTGTGGAGTCCCAGCACTCCACACCACAGACTGTAATGGCATTCCAACAACATCTGGTTGCATGATTCCCACCCCTGGTTTAGGACTAAGGAACTTGATGGGTACTTCTGAGAACAACCTCAGCCTGGGATTTCATTTTACAGGACTAGGCTGTGTTTGCAGTCCTTCCTCTGTTTCTACAGCCAAGTTTGGGGATAGATGAATAGGACCCTTTTGGTTGTTATTATCAGAGATTGGGAAATGACTTTTTTGAATAGCAGTGGTCATGCTGATTGCAAGATTCTGGGAATTTTACTAAACTCCAAAAGGGAACATTTCGAAGTTCTGATTGTTCTTGTTCAGCAGTCGGGCATCAAAAATCCCAGTTCATCTACTGCAAACTTACCTTCTGCTGTTCTGTCTCCTGCTGTATATCTTACAGAGATTGGATAGGCTGCTTGAGAGCTTCCCAAAAGGTCCATTCATATCTAGAACAATCCACTTTCACCCCAGCCCCCTTGGTGACATTGAGCCAGATTGCCCTATCACTGCTATCATCCAACTTTCTTTTGCTTTTCAAATTGTTTTTGCAGTGCCAACTTTGACAGAGAAGCATCTCACAATTCTCTACATAGTCCTATTTAGCCTGGTGGCATTTCTTGTGGGATATGCCAGGCAGCGTAAGCCATCATGTATCCCGGGTAAGGACTCTGTACAGGAAGATCCTACAGCTGCACAGGGCTTTGCCACTGGAGCTGAAGGCACTGGGAGATCAGTATGTGAAAGATGAATTCCAGAGGCACAAATCCATCGGTCCTGAAGAGGCCCAGCAGTTCCTGCATGAATGGGAGGCAAGTCTTTGCTAGTACCACTTTACTATCTGTTTTGCTTCTGATTACTTTGCTTTGTTTTGGGGTGATTTGGGACTAGTATGATTGACAGGGGATCTGTATTCTGTTGTCTGCTGGTTCTTCTAGAGCTGTAGTTTTAGAAGTGCATTTCTCATGTGTTGATAGCAATTAGCAGCAGTGGGCCTAGCTCTCCTGCTGCCTGCTCCTCCCCTCGTATTAGGGCTATCTATCATCATCATTAAGAGAGAGTGAGATGGAGATGAATGGCAGAAGCAGCCTCACCAAATGTTCGTCAGAATCAGGCCTTATGGGTAAGTTGTTGGTGTGTTTGGGAACTGAATGTAGTTCTGTGTAGTTCTGTGCCTCCCCATGCTGAACACTGACACACATTACAGTGTGCCCTCAGTATCCACTAGGGTTTGGTTCCAGGAACCCCCCATGGATACTAACATTCGTGGATATTCAAATCCCATTATATCCAATGGTGTAGTAAAATAGTGTCCCTTATATAAAATGGCAGAATCAAAGTTTGCTTTTTGGATTTTTTAAAAAATATTTTCAAGCTGTGGTTGGTTGATTTTGTGGATACAGACTTTGCAGATATGGAGGGCTAACTGTACTACCACAAAATAAGTGTTATTGGTGCTGAGTGATGAATCAGACACTGTATAGTGGAGGAGTATTCCAGCCCTTTCACTGACAGGGTCCAGCATTGCCTCACAGCCCATGATAGTAGTAGATACCTAAACAACTAATTTTGCTTATACTACCCCTGGCTGGCAATCCAATTCACCGTGGATACTTTTGGGGTTCTTGGGCTGGGGTACACCCCCCGGATGAGTTAGAAGGAAACTGGACTCCCAAGTGTCATATAGTGTAGAAACAAGCAAAAATGGGTCAAGCCTGACTCATTGCTCCCCCACGTTAGCTAAAATTGTGCAATTAGTAACAAAGGACAATTTATTTCCCCAGTCTATTCTCAGCCTTCATATCTTTTGCCAGACATGAATTGCCAAGCTAATGCAAAAAATATTTAATAAGCCGTTAATACAAATTAACCCTTTCTGTACCACTGGACAGCTGCTAACATTTGGGCATGATGCTAACAAGAAATTCCAAACTGATCAGCCTGATGGCAAAGGTACTGCTCACCCTGGGAGACTGTCTGTGCAGGCGTGGCTTGGTGCAGAACTGTGACAGTAGTGGCTGTTGTTGTGTGCATTCAAGTCATTCCAGCTTATGGCAACCCTAAAGCAATCTTATCATGGGGTTTTCTTGGCAGGATTTATTTATGGTGGTTTGTCGTTGTCTTCTTATGAGGCTGAGAGAGTGTGACTTGTCCCAGATCGCTCAGTCGGTTTCCATGGTCATATAGAGAGTTTTGTAAACATTTGGTGCTGTTGTAAGATACTTTATTATCAATACAAGCAGAAAAGGAGAAGGGTAAGGAATTATATATTGCTGTATTGCAAATCCCCATCACCCCAAATGCTGTCCATCTTGGCTGGATCTGATGCCAAGTGGAGTCCAACAACATTTGGAAGACCACAGGTTTCCTCATCCTTGCTCCAGTGTAGTAACCATGCAACCCTCCAGATGTTGGACTGCAACTCTCAACTATCCTAGGCAGGACAGCCCATGGTGAGGATGCTGGGTGCTGCAGTCCCACAATATCTGGTAGACTGCACAGTTCCGACCCTTGTTGTATATGGAACTATACAAAATACAGCACACATAGGGTTTGTAAACCAAAGGGGAGAGAATAGGAGAGTGGAAAGATTTAAAAACAATTGCCATAGGCTTCTTTCTATGGTGTTTTCTAAATATTATTTCTATCCAAAGGCAGGACAAGTATCCATGTTTTGCTTGACCATGGCAGGGAAATTTTTGACTCTCTGGATGTTTTGGACTTCAGCTTCCAGACGCCCCAGCCAGAGTGGCCAATAGTAAAGGGATTGTGGGAGCTGCAACACAAACAATCTGGAGTGAAAGGTTTCCTCACCACGGTCTAGATACATAGATGGGCAAAATGTAGCCCATTGGCTTCCTAGGGGCAGTTTTGGGTCCTCCAGGGTCTCCTAGGAAGTCATTTTTTTATTTTACAGAAAGTACAAAAAGGCTGAGAGAGTGCTCCAAAATGCACTACATTTGGAAGCTGCCTGGGCCCCTGGGGTAAAAGAGAAATCACAAAATACTTAAAAAAAAAATTTTTTTGCCCCAAGATACCATCTAGAGAGTATGAAGGGAGCTTTCCAGCATGTTTTGCTCCCCCAGGCCAATATAGCTACAGAAGAGGCTTCTTTTTTTTGCAGGGGTTGGAATAAGAAGTGAACAGAAAATGACTTCTACAAAGTTCCTGTTATTCTAAGAAAAATCTTTTCTGGCCCTAAAATGGCTCAGAAAAGCCCCCAAACATGGTAAAAATGCCCTAATGTTTCGTAGAGGGTGTTTGGGGGCAATTTGTTTTTTATTTTTTTATTTTTTTGCAGGAGTGGATGCAGTGTGGGAGACAGAGTGACCCTCCAAGGTCTTCTGCAGGGCTAATGTGGCCCCTCAGCTTTCCGTAGTTGTCCAGCTCTCATCCAGAACATTTTTTCCCAACCTGGTCCCTTTCCTGGGACATCACACTGGACTGGCCATTCTGACTGTGGATGATGGTAGATGTAGTCCAACATATCTGGAAGTTCTCACACTGGAACTATCCAGTCTATCTGTGTGTGCATAGAGAGGGTAAACAGAATATTTAAGTAGAGAACTCTAATTGGGGCTTCATTTCTTTTCTCCTCTCTGTTTTGAAATAAGCATACATGAATAAGATGAGTAGAAGCACTCTTTGCATGAATGCTAGATCCTACAAGTAATAAAAAGCAGAGTGTCTTGCTTTGCATGCTTGCTTATTTTTATATATTGCTCTCAGATTAATGGTTCGTATCTTGAAAACCACAGGGAAGTGTTCATGCTGAAGGGAGGTGTATAAACAAAGCGTGCTTTGTTTATGAGGAAGTGCTGCTCTTCAAGTAGATCCAATCAGCTATATCAATTATTAACACATGCTTCTTTCCAATATAATAAATGTTTACTTTTTTAATTAAAATAATTGGTACTCCCAAGAAGAGGCAGTTGGTATGAATGACTTGATCATGGTTATTACCTCAGAGCATTACTAAATTACTGTTGCTAAGTAATTTAATCCAACCTGGGGAAAAAACCACTATGTAGTAATAACCACATTGTATTGAAGCTAATAATAATGTTTGAGCGTAATACTTCATTCCTTTATATTTCTGAAATGAAATTGCACACGCTTTAGTTAACATCACAAAAGAGAGGAGATTTTTATATTGACAGAAATAGCTGTGTTTACTTGGAAGTAAGTCCAGTTGTATTCAATGGGACTTAATCCTGGGCAGGTACGTACAGGATTGTGGTGTTAACATCTAATCTGTTCAGGAACCCTGCCATCCTTTATAGACCTTCATGGTGCAAGGAGCACTCTTACATCTTCTCATGGCTTTTTCATAATACACAATTATACTGCTTTGATACCGCTTTGACTGCTATAGCTATAGCTTGCAGAATCCTGGGACTTGTAGTTTGATGAGGCACTGGAGCTGTCTGGCAGAGAATTCTAAATACTTCACAAAACTGCAAACCCCAGAATTCCATAAGATTGAACCATGGCAGTTAGAATCATAGAATCATAGAGTTGGAAGAGACCACAGAGGCATCATTCAACCCCCTGCCATGCATTCCTGACAGATGGCCATCCAGCCTATGTTTAAAAACCTCCAAAGGAGACTCCACCACACTCCGAACAGCACATTCCATTGTTAAACTGCACTCACTGTCTGGAAATTCTTCCTCATGTTTAGATGGAATCTCTTTTCCTGAAGTTTGAAGCCATTGCTCCATGTCCTCGTCTCTGGAGCAGCAGAAACAGACTTGCTCCATCCTCTATATGACATCCTTTCAAATATTTAAACATAGCTATCATGTTGCCTCTTAACCTTCTCTTCTCCAGGCTAAACATATCCAGCTCTCTAAGCTATTTCTCATAGGGCATGGTTTCCAGGCCTTCTACCATTTTGGTCACCTTCCTCTGGATGCATTCTAGCTTGTTAACATCCTTCCTAAACTGTGGTGCCCAGAAATGGACACCGTATTCCAGGTGGGGTCTGACTGGAGCAGAACAGAGTGGTACCATCACTTTCCTTGACTGAGATGCTATACTTCTATTGATGCAGCCCAGAATCATATTGGCTTTTTTAGCTGCTGCATCACACTGCTGACTCATGTTCAACTTGTGGTCTACTAAGACTCCTAGATCTTTTTCACCTGTACTGTGATCAAACCGGGTGTCACCCATCTTATATCTGTGCATTTCATTTTTTCTGCTCAAACCTTACACATCTAGGTGTTAAAATTCGTTTTGTTAGTTTTGGCCCAGTTCTTGAATCAGTTAAGATCATTTTGAATTCTGATCTTGTCCTCTGGAGTGTTAGCTAGTTGAAGTAATATGAAGTGCTGGAAACATGTAATGTGAAAAAGAGAGGACATAACTAAAAATAAGCTTCCAAAACTAGTCAGTGAGCCTGATCTAGAAGGCTCTATAAATCTGAAGGGGTATTATTAAGTTTGTACATAACTCAATAAAATGAGATATGATTGTTTTGACTGTGATCTATTTAGCTATGTATGAACCCTTTTGCCCATGTATTCAGGCCTTTTGTCCTTCTCTTTGCTGTAAAATGCAATTAAACTGAGAATTCTTCAGTTAACCATAGTTTTCTATTTTGTCCAAACTGACTGGTTGTCAGTTTTGTCACATTTTAGAATATGAAACCATGGGTTGAAGTTGCTTTAATGTGAAGGTTTGTTTTGAAGACAGTAGCATAGTTTCAGTGCTCACACCAAGCAGTTAACTATATTTAATCAGATGCTTTCTGGTTTACCTGTGGGATGAAATAATACTCTTCAGAGGCAGGTTAAAGGCTCCTGCATCTTTTGACTTAATAAGCTCAGGTATAATGATAAAAACTAAAGAGCTTCCCTTATCTGCCTGAAAGATCACTTTTCAGTCTCTTCCTCTGGTCAGACCCGAGTTCTAGCCCTCAATCTTAGTCCTGACCTGAGATCCCTTGGTTCCCAAGTTCAAGATCTTTCACAGGTTCAAGTTCTGATGTTCATGTAGTATCAAGTTCAAAAGTGTAGTAGTTTCTTTTGTGTAGTAAATCAGCATGACATTATAATGTAAGTCTCCCCCAACGTGGCACGTTCCAAATGTTTGGGGTTACTAATTCCATTAGCTTAGGCCAGAGCTTTCCAAACTTTTCATGTTGGTGACACATTTTTTAGACATGCATCATTTCAAGATACAGTAATTCAGTTTCACTAGCAAACCAGAGGTTGAACTAACCCTTGACAAGAGATACACACACACACATAAATTGTAATAACAAAATGTATGGGGACACAACATATCTCATGGAAACCTTTCATATATTTTTATAAAAATATATGATTTATAAATAATAACATACATTTCCAAGATTGTAGGCGACATACCTACACGCTTCAGGCGACACACTAATGTGTTGCGGCACACCGTTTGGAAAGCCCTGGCCTAGATTACTGACCATATTGGGTGGCACTGGTCAAAGTTATCGTTCAAAATATTTGGAGGACTTCAGATTGTGGAAGACTGGTATAAGGTTATCTATCTGCCAATGTCCTGTGATACTCTGTATCATCCTGCTCAATCCAACTATCAGATGAGGCACTTGGTGCTATGTTATCCTCTGGGACAAATGTGCACACTGGTTCTTAATCTAGAAGTCACAATGGATTGTTTGAAGGAGGTGAAAACCAGTAACTGTGAAGAATGATCCCTCTCCTCAGAACTCTGGAATTGTTGGGTACAAGTACAGAAGGTGACTGAATTGCTGAGCACTTCTCTAGGTGTGAAGACTTTAGAGCCTTCATTATATGATGGGAAACAGCATCTCCGTTTCCATGAATATACATCTTATTTTGTTCTATAAAGACAGTGAACAAATTCAAGAGGATGCTCTGGATACACATGGCAATACACTGCATGCTGTTACATGTAAGCAAACCAAGGCCATCATGTCTGAGAGGAGAATCTACCATTTATTTTTGCATCTCAATTTTCTCATGTGATTTATACAATGGGGCCTGCGCACTGCAGCCGATTTGATTAATTTATCAAAGTATACAATGAGCATTTAAGTATTTTCCCTGCGCTAGTCCCTTTGTGAGACACTGATTGTTCCTAACAGCTTTGTTTTGCCCACCAGCCTGCCTGAAGCAGGATTTAAATGTGGTGGTTTTGTCTTCAAGTTATTTCCAACTTATAGTGACCCTGAGGTGAACATAATCATGGGGTTTTCTTAGCAAGATTTGTCAGAGGAGGCTTGCCTTTGCCTTCCTCTGAGGCTGAGAGACTGTGACTTGCCCACATGGTGGGTTTCTGTGGCTGGGCAGAGATTTGAACCCTACTCTCCAGAGTTGTGGTCCAGTGTTTAAATGACTACACCATGCTGGCTCTGCAGGATTTAAACTATTTAGATCAAGTTGCAGTTTCCAAAGCCTCCCACATGGTGTCGCCAAACATCCATACCAGGCTTTTATATATTGCTAATGCGTTCTTGTGCTTGTACAGAAGTGGTCAAGGGAGGTTGTGGTCTTGGGGCACAGTGGACTTTATCACTGCTGCTCAGAGAGGAAGATCAGGCATTGCCAGATGCTTTATGGTGCCACTGTGGTAAGGCTTTCACAGATGCATGGACAGAGAAAGCACAGGGGCCATTTGCCTAGGCAGGTCGGTGCTTCTCAGACTAGTTAATGCATGGAAGTGGCAGCTAATTTTTTACAGTGTGCCAAGGACTGGAGGAGGAGAAGGAGGAAGATGATGGGTTTTTTTCATTTATACCCTGCCTTTTTTTCAATAATGAGACTTCAGATGGCTGACGAAATGCTTAAAAACAGTGCAGATAAAAACAATACAAAATTTCAATAAAAGCATAAACATAAAAGTTATTTAAAAGCAGTGAAACAACAAAAACAATGTTTTAACTTTATAAACATTAAAATTCATTTTAAAAACTCTATATACAAACTATGAAAACAGGACCAAACAGCATTAAGAGCCCATCCCAGTCAGTTTATAAGGATCTGATGGCATAAAAATGATGGTGGAGGGAGAGCAAGGAGGGAGCCATCCCGGCCTCCCAAGGAAGGAACTTCCAAAGTCTGGGAGCAGGCACTGAGAAAGCCTTTTCCTTTGTTCCCACCAAATGGGCTTGAGATGGTGGTGCGACAGAGAGAATCTCTCCAGATGATCTTAGAGCTCTAAAGGGCTTTTATATAATGTAGTATTTCAGATAGCCAGGACCCAAGCCTAGACATTTTCTTGTTCTTTTTTTAAAAAACCTTAGAAACAAAACAGAACATTGTCCTACAGCAGGTCGTCTCCTTTGCCCAGTATGGTCTGCTCTAATTAGCAACAGCTCTTCAAGGCCACAGCCAGTAATTGTTCCTATCACATTCTGTCTGTTTTCTTTTTTTAAATAACAGTCTGGATCAGAGATACCAAGGATTGAACCTGGAACCTTCTACATGCAAAGTACATGGTCTTCTACTGAGCTATGACCCTTCTCCAAAAAACAAGCTGTTTTGATTTCTCAAATAGAAGCCATTTTGAAATACATGAAATGTATATGATAGGTTTGTTAGGAATGGTGAACCTCCTTTTGACTGTCTTTTACCATGAAACCACTGTGATGAGACAGTCTAAAATGAAATAAGAGATAGCGCCAGAAGATGAAACTCCCAGGTCAGATGGCACTCAACAAGCTACTGGGATACAGCAGAAGACAACTATAAGTAGCACTGTGGATAGCGATGCAACTGGACTCAAACTGAAGGATATTCAGCTGCTGATGTGCTCAGAGGCAGAAGGAAGGCCTGAAGCTGCACAACACACAAGGCCATGGAATGTGGGAAGGAAAAATTAAGGGAAGCTGGACATAGTAAAACAAGAAATGGAATGTATAAAGATTGCAATATTTGGGGTGAATAAGCTAATGTGGACAGGAATGGTAAGAGGCACTAGGGAACGTACTGCAAACATATGTTTGATAATGCAAAATCAGTCTGTCCCTTATAGATTATAGCAAAGCCTTTGATTGTATAGATCATGGAAAACTTTGGATCCCTTTTAAAGAAATGGGTGTGCCACAGCATGTGATTGTCCTGATGCATAACCTGTACTCAGAACAAGAGGCTACCAGCAGAACAGAATTCAGAGAAACAGAATGATTTCCAGTTGGCAAGGGCATCAGGTGCATTTTATCACCTTACCTGTTTAACTTATATGCTGAACATTGGACTTGGAGGAAGGAGGTGTGAAAACTGAAGGAAGGATGAAAATGAAAATATGATGAAAATATGCAGATGACACCATGCTACTAGCAGAAAAGAGCAAAGACTTGGAACAATTACAGAAGAAAGTCAAGGAGGAAAGTGCAAAGAAAGGTTTACAACTGAACATAAAGAATACAAATCTAATGACCACAGATGAATTGTATAACTTTAAAGTAGACAGAGGAGAGAATTGGGGGTTTAGGGGACTGGTATAAGGCTTTGGGTTCTGTTACCACTGTGTTCTGGCCTGACCTTTGGTGAACCAAAGATATCATTTTGATATCATAATTCGGCCCTACTCTGCCACCAGCCAAGTGTTTGTGAGGCCCGCCGAACAAGGGCGAAGCTAGGCATGGCTACTACTTGCTGCTCCCACCAAACCAAGCCAGATATTGCCAGATCTGCTTTAGGGGACCTCCTGAAACAAACACCTTCATTACATACGCACGCTACCACAAAGGGACCCTCTGCCCTGACAGGACACCCCGGTGAGCTAGGTACTCAACTGACGAGCTAGCCGCATCTACATACCGGCTATACTATTGTCAATTCGGACTTTAACTTAATCATGCAAATTCTGACCTTTTGGAGGCTTTGTCTCCAACCAAAAACTTATTGTTTTCACCCGAAGACCAGACTAGCCTGTGGTTGTTCTTTCCCCTATAAAAACCCCTGCTCTGAGAGCTCTTCGGAACTCTTGCCGGATCGCTTGGACTTTATTCTGCCTTGCTGCCGCTCGGTTCAGCAGATTCCCCTCGGTCACCAGGCTGAGCTTCCTCTTCTTCAATCAGGCTTCTCCAGGACTACAGGACAGGTGGCGTATCACCCATTCCCCTCAAATTCTGTTTCCCTTTTCTGGTTAGGAGTGTGTTTGTGCTTTTAATAACTGTTTAATAAATCTAATTGTTGTCTGAACCATGTGCCTCCTCACTGACCTGACGCTGTATACATAGGGTAAAAGATCCTGCTGCGTTGCCCTGCCTCTCATTAGCCAAGAGAGCGCTCCAGCTAATTTCCCCATCTTTGCTTAGGTTTGGTTTGTTGTTTGGGCGCCCCTCCCGGGACCCCCAATTCACAGGGTAACAGCTCTACAGAAGTGGGGTCCAGGGGTCATATTTTGCCCACTCCTGCTGTAGCTCCTAGGAAACCACCTTCACAGTCTGTTAAGGCTTTGTAAACTGAAAGTGGCATCTTTGTGCATTTCTTATTTTTCTTCTGACTCCATGAATAACAACACAGACCTTTTCTTCCATAAAGTGCGATAATGTAAACCCAGCTTAGAATCGATCTAAATTAAAAAAGGCTCTGGCTAGATAGTTTGGATCATTATTTTAATAATGGCAACACAGGAGCAGTGTGTGCGTGTGTGTGCATGTAGGCAGTAAATATCATCCTAGGAAAAAGGAGCAAACATGAATATTTTATATACACTAATTGAATATTCTCATCAAGATGGTGTTGACAGGTGATAAACACAACTGTGACTGAATTTTCCACCACTGTAATGAAATCACAGTTGGAGTTTTTCTTGATGCCTTAAAACAATGGTGCAGTAGGGTTCCACATTGGGCTTAAATCCAGAGCCTGACAGTGGACAGCCCCCACAAGATCACCCAGTTGCAGGCTATGAAGCTGCCTTTATTATGCCCAGTTCCCTAATCTAAGGAGTTGGTTTTTGCAGTAGCAAAAATGCCTCTGGGACAGGAGAGGGGAACCTCTGGTTTGTGGACCCAGATTCAGCTAACAAGCTGTCTTAATTTGATCTGTGCTCGGGCATATCCCTCCTTGCTACACGCCAGAATAGCAGTCCGAGGGGCATGGCTCGGAGATGTACAAGCTACACTGCTGCATAGTTAATTTTTTGCTTTGTGTTCAAGATGTACTTCCTTTGCCATCAGTTAGTCAAACAGAGAAAGAGAATATTCTAATTATATGCACTGTGAATTAATAGACTTTTAGTTTACAGTTGCCCAGTTTCTACTTGCTACACAATGGAAATGCCTCTGAGGTACTACCCATTAAAGGGTGATTGGAAAAAGTGTGAAAATTACTTATAAGGGACACATATCTATGCAAGTCAGGGCCACTTTGCTCCCTCAGTCCAAGGCTGGTTGCTTGGGTGGAATAATTTGAGAAGGACAGAAAAAGGGAATGTGTAAAAAGGCTTTCTAAACTCTAGATAGGTGGCTATAGATTTATGTTTTTTTTTAAAAAAAATATTGTATGTTACACTTTCAACAACTCTGAAAAGACAATATACATATGCAAATTGAAGGTTGTGTTTCATATGAGTACTAAATGTAATGTTGGTTAATTGGTCTTATACTTTTAAAAAATATTCAAAAAATAATAATTTGAAGTACTTCCAATAAAGTAATCTTCAAATAAAAATGGGAAAAGGTCTGTACAAATCATTATATATTTGATAAGATACAGTATATGTAAAATAGTAACTATTAGGGGTTTTTTTTACTACAAAGACTTGGATTTTTGAATTATTATTTTTTTCCCTTTGTCCTTTCAATAAAGAAAAAGCTTGTCCGTTTGACCAAGCAGACAGGATGCAAAAGTATTTCATTTTCTAAGTTAGGCATCATGCAACAGGACAGATGTCCTTTGTATTATGTCGAAGAAGAAAATTTAAACAAAAGAGAAGAAAACCTCCTTCTCTTGCCTGAATGAAAGGAGCACAATGAAATAAATGCAGAAACTGTACAGACCCTAACTTTAAACACAGACCCAGTGGGCATAATGGGAATTGTAGTCCAATACATCTGGAGGATGCCAGGTTGGTAAGAGCTGCTTTAGAAGAAAAGAAATTTCCTACCATAGCCAATATGTTATTTTAATAGTTATTTCTTGTGATCTTGAAAACTCAGAACTAGGGATGTGGATAATATTAAAATACTGCAAATTGTGGTCAGATCCAAAGATTTCTTTGCATGAGTATTAAGAGAAGAATATTTCTGAAATCATTCACTCCTGACATGATTATGAGAACATTTTAGCTGGTAGACTAGATTTCGACAAATGCGCAGGGGCTTATGGACAAAGAGACATTTGATTCAAAGGCAACTGTTATAGTCAAATTAGATTTGCCCTAGTAGGGGCACAACTGGGCATCTTATGCGATAAGAGTTTAGTTGCTGATTTGGTATGCTGTTTTGTCAGATGCTCCCATCTATTCTTTTCCTGCCTCATGCTATCAAGTTCTCAAGAGCTGTCACTTTTATGTAGCCATCTTCAGATAAGGAAGTATTCTCCCTGGAATCTGAGTGCAGGTCTAAAAGCTCTAATAAGTACCTTCTCTGAACTTTCTTCTCTGGTGTCAGGCAGTTTCCTGCCTATTACAGCTGTAGCCCTAAGAGCTATTACCTTAGCAAAAGGAGATCTCTGAACAGGGCAGACTAGCTATTACAGAGAGAAATAACTCTTGACTATTCCATAGAGTCAAAAGACCGGGGAGGCGGGGAGTATTGGAATCAGGAATGGTGACTCAATTTCAGTTTTCAACAGAATTCAGGTCTTCTGTAGAGTACCTGAAATTTTCTCAATCACCATCAATGACAGCTACATTTAACAATGAGGTATTTTGTGTCTGAACTATAGAATTTCACTTTAGTCACATTATATTCCAGTCCAGCATTACTAAGATCCCCAGTGTGGTGCCACTGAATGGCAGTGAGCTCTATGGAAGGTGAGTGAATGCGTGACAAGATAATGTAAAAATAAGACACACAGGTGCAGAATCTGCCTGTTTAATCTATATGAGTGTATGGGGCTGACTTATACTAAAATGCAATCCTATGCGTGTCTGCTAGAAAGTAAACCCCACTGAGTTCAGTGGAGCTTGTATCCAGGTGAGCAAGGGGTGGTTTGAGCCTTATTTAGACTATCGGTCCATTTAGCCCAGTGTTTTGTACTATGGCTGGGGAACATGTGGCCCTCCTGATGTGGTTGGATTGTAGGTCCTGCCAGCTAGACAATGGTGAGAAATGGTGGGAGCAGTGGTCCAACGACATCTAGGGACCCATATATTCGCAGCCCTGTTGTGAATTCTGACTTGCAGTGGCTCTCCATGGTCTCAGCCAGAGAGGTTGTTCCATCATCTGCTCCTGAATATCATTTTAACTGGAGATGCCAGAAACTGAATGGGGGAGCTGTTATTATTCTAGACACATGCTTCACTGTGCTAGCCATATGCTGACTGCTGTCTCAGTGGTGACCAGCCAAATCACACATCCAAAATTGCTCACAACTTGAAATCAGGATGCCATTCCCTGTTGTTTTCCCTGGCATCTGATACGTTTTCTCCCCATACGTGTGGAATGCATACCTAATTTCTTTACTTTTGCATGAATGGCTTGTCAGTGGATCATCTGGATCCACCCTGCTGCTAAACAGTAACTCTTCTTGGAGCTTACTTTTACAAAAGAAAGAGGCAGGAAATCTCTGGTTAATTCTATGCTGAGGAAAGTAAAAAAATTAAACTGCAGTCTCGTACATACTTCTATGGGAGTCAGTTTCATTGGTCATTTCCGCACTAGACTGTTATTAGTGCTATCATTGCACTTTCAACATCCTATGAGGCCCCTCCCTAAACTGCAAACCCCAGGATTCCATAGGATGTGAAAGTGGAACAATAGCACTATAACAGTCTAGTGTGGAAATGGCCATTGATTGCCTGCTGTCACTGCTCCTCATCTCAGCCATCCACTTAGTTGTCCGAGCAGAGCCAATATGTACACCTGTTAGAAGCTGTGTGATTTGTATCTGCATGTATAATGTCTCAGATTGGGTATACCATTGTCAAGGGAAAAATTGTAAACATTGATTACAGAATGCATTATCTCAATTAAGAACAAAACAGAAGCAATCAAGAGGCCAGCGGAAAGCTGATCATTGCATATAATAGAGTTAATTACAGTGTGAATAGATGCATAGAATTTGGCTTGGGGTTTTTTCCCCCTTCTTTGGTTCTGTTATAATATCAGATGTGTTCAGAGTCTGCTGCCTTGCTAGAGTGCTCATGGGCTTGCTGAAATTAGTGTATTTTGTGTATTAATTAGTATCTTCAAGGGAATTATATACATTGCTGGGCCCGCCATCACCCTTCAATGTACAGAGTCTTCCCCTTTCCCTGAATTATAATATACACCCATATTCTATATCTGTGTAGGTAATATTTAATGGGAAAATAATTCTTTAGACACTGGATTTGAGGAAGTCATTTTGAGATGAATAAGTGATAAGCATTTGTTTAAGAAAATAGTCAAATAGCACAAGGATGATGTTTGCTTTTTAGATTTTTTTTAAAAAAGCTAATACTCTGTTTGTGGTTTTACATCAATCAAATTATTTGCCTATATATTTTCTGTGTTTCTCTTTTTTAATTATTTTTCTTTTCACAGGAAAAGCACAACAAATAGCCAATTATTTGTGCAAATAGAGGAAACACACTAGGCCTGAGGCATGCAGTGGATTTGCAGCCCTCTGAGAGGCAATTTTATTTTGTTTTATTTTTTAAAAATAGAAAAGCATATACCAAATACATAAACTTGGTAGTTACTGTCATTGGTTGCAATGCAATATGCTTTCAGGGATGTGTGTATGACTGAGGTCAGTCCCTAACAGAGTTGGCCAACTGAAAACTGGAGAGGGCTCCTGTACCTTTACTGGTTGTGTAGAAGAGCATTTCAACAGGTGTGGCTTGTTACCTGGTTGTGTGAAAAGCAGCACCGCTGGAATTCCTTTTAATACACAGCCATTAAAGGTACAGGAGCCCTTCCTAGTTTTCATTCTGGCAACTCTAGATTCCCCAACAGCCCAGCTCTAAGTACATTTTGTATATTTACATCAACACAGTTCCCATGAGCATTGGGCATAATTATGTGAGCAAGTAAGTTCTTCTGAGTGTAGTGAGATTTCCTATTATTAAGTGTATACTTAACTTGGGCTGTGTGTGGTGGTTTAGGGAGCTGATGGCATGAGCTCCTAGGCGTGGGCTTCTCTTTTTCTTCAGACTGTACAGAGATGTAAGGAGCTCGTGGGAAGGTAATGTAGGGGGGCTTCTGCAGCTGACAACACAAGCTCATTGCTTGGCGTAGGCACTTCATTTTGGCCTTTTCCTGAGATCCTGTGACTCTTCATCCAGGCCACAGGAAGGTGGGGAAGGGGATGTCAGTGACTCTTCTAGGTCTCCCAGAGTTATCATTCTGTTTCTGTGGAGGAAAACTAATGGAAGGCAATTTCATGGAATATTCTCCAACAGATCCTTCTTTCTTTCTTTCTTTCTTTCTTTCTTTCTTTCTTTCTTTCTTTCTTTCTTTCTTTCTTTCTTTCTTTCTCTTTCTTTCTTTCTTTCTTTCTTTCTTTCTTTCTTTCTTTCTTTCTTTTTTTTGAAGCCTATTCTCATAGAAATTTGAGCATAGATAATGCTGGGTAAAGCTGTACTGTTATTCTATGGCCATTTCTGCACCACACTGTTATGGTGCTATTATTCCACTTTCAACACCCTATGGAATCCTGGGGTCTGCAGTCTCAGGAGGGGTCTTTAGAATTCTCAGCCAGAGAGCTCTTTGGCCTTAGGAAACTACAAACCCCAGAATTCCACAGGATGTGGAAAGTGGAATAATAGCCCTACAATAATGTAGGGCAAAAATGGCCTACCTCATTGAAAGGAAAGAATCAGATTAAAGAAGAGGGCTAGCTGGAGTTGGTATCAAGTCCATAAAGTAATACTATAACTGGACTTACACATGTGGTCTGTATTCTCCACAGATCTCTTATGGATGGCAAAATGGAGGCCATTTTGCCATATATTCTCCAGGGGAAATTTGGGAAATGTTTGGCAACGCAAGGTCTGCAGTTGAGGAAGAATTTGATAAAATACTCCCAAAAATGTTTAAAAAATGTTTTCTGTGAAGTCATTTTAACCCTACCTAGCCTTAAGACTCCTTTCAGGAGTTGGCCTTCCATCTTCCTCATTGCACATGTAGAGAGGGAAATTGCTTCCAGCTGCCTCAAGGATCCCATTTTCATGGTGCTATTTGCTTCCATGGTGCTATTATTTTCCCCAGAAGTCACATCTTAGATTTGTTTTGAAACTGACTCCGGGCTGTGGATTAGGCTTTAAAGCAACTGGCGGTAGAAGCAAGGTACTGGCGATAAGCAAAATGTTCACAATTCTGTAGTAATTAAAATGCATTAACACTCCTTGCCATATTTAACTTTCCTTAATTCAGGGTCACAAAGGGTAAAGAGCACATTATTTTATGAAGCAAAATGTTGCTATGGCAGCAGAGGCAGGGAAGAAAGAAGTTGAGATCTCTGTTTTATTTCTAAGAGGATGTATTCATTTCTAAAAACCCTGCCTTATTTGTGGCTATCAGAGCAACGTGGCTTTTAGGGATGCAAGGCTGGCACATTGTTTGGTTTCTGAGAAGAGCTTAGAGAAGATTTCAAAGATATTCCTTCCCGTGTGTGTGAGGTGGGGGCAGGGTTAACCTACAGCTTTGTACTGAAATCCAAAGATGGCAAATGGCAGTCTGCATATACAGGAACTAATATTTGCATAGCATTGTATCTCTTTGAACACTTCTTCATTTCTTGATTAGAGCCATCATAATAGGGGCTAATTTTTTCCCCTGTGTGTTTGAAATTAGAAATATTCAGAATTCAAAACATCCAGTGCAGTGTCTTTGGAAAGACATCTTAACTGTGTGCTGGGAGATTTTCTGGTAAATAAATACATTTAGACTTGTAGTATGAAAAGGAAGCTGTTGACTCTTATGGTACTTTCCGCATCATGCAACCTCTTAAGTGTTTGCACGACTGGGCCTACTTTATAGAATATAAGACAATCTTAAAAGTGCTATCAAAGGACAGTCCTAAGTGCGTAGTCATCCTCTCATGGAAGAGGGGACCCATCCAAGTCCAATTTAAAGATCAAGAGTCAAAAGGAAGAAAAGGGGCCTTGAAGTTGCACAACAGTAGGGAACACCTGGACAAAAGATGGAGGATGCATATCTCTGTCATCCAGATTTGTATCAATGATTAAATTAGTTGTCAACAAAGCCAGTCCAGCCATTGGGTAGAGTATGGTGGCTTCCTCAGGCATCATTTGGGGTATCATGACATGGCAGAAAGTGGTTATTGATTGGTTGTTGTGGGTTTTCCAGGCTTTGAGGCCATGTTCTGTTAGTATTTTCTCTTGATGTTTTGCCTGCTTCTGTGGCTGACATCTTCAGAGGAATATACGTCAGGAGAAAATACTAAAACACGATCTCAAAACCCGGAAAACCCACGACAACCTATGGATTCCAGCTGTGAAAGCCTTTGACTTTACATAGTTATTGATTTATTATTGTCATCTTTATGCTGTAGGGAAAGCTGCTTTGGTGATTCCCTATCTCATGTAGGAAAACAGCTTGGCTGGCTTTGAGCTCATTGTCCTGTGATTTGAAGTGGTTGTATAAGCACAATTTTCTGCTCTGCCCTCAGGTATTAAAACCTCATGGGCTTGTCCTGCTGGTAGAGAAAGCTTTACTTCTCAGTGGCTTGGGGGTCTTTCACACAATACAGTTATAGCACTGTGGTTCCACTTTAACTGCCATGGCATCATCCAGTGAAATCCTGGGGTTTGTAGTTTGGTGAGGCACTAGAACTCTTTGGCTGAGAATATAAATACCCCTCTAAAAGCTGCAAATTTCAGAATTCCATAGGATGCAGCCATGGCAGCTAAAGTGGAATCATAATGCTATAAGCATACAGTGCATAAGGGCTCTTGGTTTTAGTCTGTCATTACAGATGTGGGTGCTTAATCCCGCTAAAAGTAAACTTTCAGTGGAGAGTCACCTAATTACAGGGAAGGTCACTGATGCTGATGCTGATGCTGTTTCCTTCCTGAATTAAAGAAAATCTACCTATCAGATGTTTTTGGACACCCACACCCATAACCCCTCACCATTAGCTATGCTGGCTAAAGCTGAAGTGATGCATAGTCTTAAGATATATATATATGGGGCTGCAGTTGTCCATCACTGGAATATACAAATGGTGTTTTTAGTCACTGCTTTATGGCTTATGGCTAGGATTAGTAAATACAAATGAGCATGTTGTTTTTTTCAGATCACTAGTTATCAGTTAGATGTACCCAGCAGTGGAGGAAAATATTTCAAATCAATTTCCTGGTTGTACCTGTTGTGGTAATAGACGGGACACTGTCCTTCTGTGTGCAGAGGATTTTTTCCCCATAAAAATAAGATGTCAGTGTTTGCAATTTGATTAGATACCCTATACTGTGATCATTTCTCATTTATTTGGTCTCTCTCTGCAACGGATCTTTATGACAGTAAAAGTGCATCAGACCTGAATCCTTGTGGAAATAACAGTTCATTTCTTTAAGAAAATACACTAGCTACGATGTCAAAGAAATGAATGGAATATATGACTTGAAAGGGTTGTCTGGGATTTAGATCTCACAGCTAGGAAGCCTTCAGTGTTGACTTGGAAAACAGTATTTTCTTTGCACACTTGAAACATTTTGCAGTTGATAGTTCCTGATTCCTGCAGCAGTTGCTTTTGTTCCTAGATTGATTCTCCTGTTTTCCTTTTTTTCAGAGTAAGCAGCCATGTTGGCTAGTGGAATCTGGAAGTTGTATCACAAAAAAGTAACCTTCTCATCTTCTCTGCACCAGTCTCACAGCCAGTGCTGTGGAGTACCCCAAATTTTAGACTCTGACTCTTCTGTTTTTCTGCTGCCCAAGTCTGTTTCCTTCATAAATGGTGAATGTATATTACTTAATAACAAAAGTAGTGTAATAAAATGGTAGTGCAAGGCATTTCATCATCATCATGTGAACTGTCAGGCTGCTTAAGAGGGGTGTTTCTACTGCTTCTGACTCCATCCAAAATTGCTTTTCATTCCATGACTTTGATTCTAACTACGCAGTGCTGCTCACAGCAGCAGAAAAGAAACAGTTCTGTGGTTGTCACTGGCCCCCATAGGGAGAAAAATATGTGTGTAAGTTACATTTCATGATTGGGACATTCAGATGCCTTGTTCTGGAATACTCTACCGCCAAAGGTTATATGAGTAGTGACTGGAGTTAGGACCTTTTCTGTATTGCCACCTCATGTATCCCTTTCCAAGAAACACACATATGATGCCAACTTTATTGCATTTTGCAACATTCTTGTAGGGTTTCTATGGACATTAAGATTCAGTTGTTCAGTATTGAGTCAATATTGATGTAAATGACTTCTAGTTCAGGCTACCAATAGAATTTAGGCTATAGATGTGTGGTTGCCCTAAGTATATATTTAGGCCAAATGTAGGCTGAGGGAGGATAGGCAAACTTAATTTCATTAGGTTCAGGATTTTCCAAGAAGATTTCCCTTTCCTCGTTTCAATTCCTATAGTTGTAGATTTTCTAACTGATTTGGGAAACCACTTAAGTATGTGCCTATTTCTTTGGGTTAACATTCACATTGCTTTTTCTACGTAATCTGTTCAAAAGCTTGAAAAATAAACTCTGCAAGTGGGTTGCTTGGTAAAGCATGTGGAATATTTTGAAATTACTAGAACGTAGAAGCGATGCTTTTCAAAGGCCCAAGTGTCTTTGAACTCCATAGGCCTTTTCTATCAGTGGAATTTTTTAAGAGAGTCCCCAAATTACGTAGTAAATTCATATGGTTTTTTTTTTCAGTTGACTGGTTTCCTTTTGATTTATGTTTGCTTTCTTTGAAAATCCTTCCTGACAGGCATGCTGTTTTGGTCTTCTCTAGTCATGGAGTACAGTAGACAAGTATGAATGTCCTAGCTTAGAGAAGACCAAAAACTGGAGACACAAGGTTTTTGTCATTGACTTTTGTGTCTTAATGCTTCAAAGCAAGAAGTCTGATCCTCATCTCTTCTTGGCATAGTCAGTGGGTGTTGTGAAAGAAGCCATATAGCTGAGTATCAGAGTGCATGTTTTGCATGTAAAAAGTTCCACACTGGATCCCTGGCATCTCCACGTGAGACCCCAGTCTGAAACTCTGGAAAGCCATTGCCAGAATGTACAGATCAGGAGAGAGAATCTGTGGCTCTAGAGACAGATAGGCCCTCCTGTGGTTCCAGTTGGCCTACAATCTTCCATGTCTTCCTCCCCATGGTGTTCTATATGGGGTTTTCCTCATTCCAAAAGGTTACTGGCTCAACTAAAATATACTGAGTCCTTTTTGCCTTTGTCACTGCCCACCACTGGGATGTAGCTTCCTGAGAAATTCTCTGAATTGAACTCAGCCTTCCAGGTGACAGGTTTCACTCATTCTGTTGAACTAGATAGACTTATGTTCTGACTTAGTATAATGCAGGTTCCTAACTGCCTGATCATGACAAGTTGACTGACATCTAAATTTTTGGCTGGTTTCAAGCCTTCTTTTGCTCTGCCTTGACTCTCTCTGGAAGCCTTTCTGGGTTGAGGTCATCATATTTCTCTGTCCTGAACATACGGATTTTTGCCAATTCCCATTTGGGATGTCAGGATGGGGGAATAAAGTGAATGATACTCTGAAATGGTCAAATAAAGAATAAATGGCTACATTACTATCACCACACGGTTTCAAAATTTAATGCTTATTTTGAGCTCTGATGATGAAGATGATTAAGGGAATTTAGCCTGTGTTTGATAACAGAAAAAGGAGCACTCTAATTTGTATCCTTCATGCATTTTCTGTAGTATGTTCTGCATTCTGATTTGTTGGTCAGTTAATTAATACATCCTGCTTTCTAAATGATTTATGAATTCTGAAGAGTTTATCTGTGCCTCAGCCCTCCTGGCTTTTTAGCCCCCTTGTACCTTGTTTGTACATCCATCAGTATCAGGATAGAGCAGCATGAAACACCCGCACTGAGTTCTGCTACCAGTCACAACAATTGTATAAAGAATTAAGGCCTTGCTTTGCTGGTTCTGCTTCTTGTCTTCTGCCACGGTACATTAGAGACAGCACTGCGTATCACACAGGAGGACAGTTACTGCTGGTGGCAGTGAGGACCTGGGCCCTTTTCACAGCACAGAATTATAGCAGTATGATTCCACCTTAACTGCTGTGGCTGTATCTTTTGGAATATTAAGCTTTGTAGTTTGTGAGCCAGTAAAGTTCTCTGGCTGAGAATTCTAAAATGTTGTTGTTGATATGTGCCTTCAAATCAACTCTGACCTCTCCATGGGTTTTCTTGGCAAGATTTATTCAGAAGAGGTTTGTCATTGTTTTCCTTCTAGGCTGAGAGGGCGTGACTTCCATGAGTGAGCCGGGAGTTGTACCCTGGTCTCCAGGATCGCAGTCCAGTGCTCAAACCCCTACCCATCACTGACTCTCACTATACTGAATGCCCTGTCTTAAACTGTGAGCCATGGCAGTTAAATTAGAGTCATCTAATATATAAACGTTGAAGTTTGTTTATCTGTGTCAGGTGAAGACCTCATACGATTGGCTGTGTCAGGTGAAGACCTCATATGATTGGCTGCCTAAGAAGATTCTGTGGAATCCTGGGGTTTGCAGTTGAGGGAGAGGCCTTTAGAATTCTCAGCCAGAGAGCTCCTGAGTCTGTCTGGTTGCTATGGGGATGAGGCCTAGCAGCAAGGAGAAGGAAGACAGTGTATTCCCTCAGAAACCGAACCTTTTTGAATACAGATTGGATTGGGGAACATGGGGAAAAGTTACAGGTACTGGACAAGACAGTTTGGGGAATTAGAGACACAGAATCCCAAATCTTTCTAAAAAGTATTACCTATGTGAAAATAAAATCCCGTGCAACGCCAGGTATATACGCTAGTAGTGCTATATTTGTGCAGTGTAAAAGGACCTCAGGATCGGCATCAGTTCCTGGCTGCTAAAGCCTTAGTAGACCCAGCAATGTTGATCTCTGCCTCAGATGCTTTACATAGGAGTGGTCCACTTTGGTGGAGCTGGGAATGACACCAGGCCTGAGAGTAGGAAAAAGGGTGAAAGGGTTAAACTGAAGAAGCTATTGCTTAAGTAGAAAAATAAGGTGAGCAGATGCATCATTTATTTTATCAGAAGGCTTAGGTATGCGCTTAGGTATGCAGGGAACCTGGGGAGTTTTTAGGTCGGTGTAACGCAGTGAGAGTACTCCCTTGGTACCAAAATACATCATTTTGAAAGCTGTAACTTGGGCCTCTGTAACCTGTAAACTGTTCATATATGGTCATATTTTAATCATTTCCTGTAACCTGTTTACAAGAGTGTATAAAAGTATGCTGATACCTGACTCGGGGCTCTCAGTCTTTGGAAATTCATTCCACCGAGATCCCTGCGCAGTAAAAATAAATCTTTTTGCTTTCTAATCTGGTGGTCGCAGTTCTTGGCTAGCTACTTCAGGGGAGGGTGTCAAAAACAGAAATGACCAAACATTCACTTTTGGTTTTACTTTTTTGGGGTGTATGTGTGGCTTTTGGGGCTTGCCACCCACCATCTTGTGTCCACAAAAAATCACAGTTCCCCAATAGTGAAAAAATAGTGAAAAATTTTTTTATTTTCTCACCTAGATTGGTAAAATGGTTGCAGGCTTCGGGACGTGTATGTGGCCCACGGACTACATGTTGCTCACCTTGGCCAAGTGGCTGGGTCTTTGAACTTTGATGTTCATTTCTGTAGTATTCTGCTGTGACACTTCACTGGAGCCTTCAGCGTACTATGGGAAGTTAAAACGTTAGATCCCAGATGCCACAGAGTGTTGGTTCCTCTGCCATCTAAGCCTAAAGGCAGCCTGTTCCAGAAAAAACCTAAGAGCAACAATAAGTGATTGGAGAAATTATTGATTATTTTAAATCAAGGGATATAAATTCAGTGAAAGTCAAGGGAAACAAAATCACTGAAAATCAAGAAGCATATATACCCTGAAAAGCTTGTATGAAATCAGGGGAAATATAACCAGTGATGATTCACTGAAATTCACTTAAGAGCTCAGTTAAATTCACTGATTAGCTTATTTTAAATTAAGCAAAACAAATTTAGTGAAAATCAAGGGAAATAAATTCACTGAAAACTAAGAGAAATAGAGTCACTGAAGACCATCATATCCTGTGTAAATGGAGGAAAGAGGCCATCTTGCGATGTTTAATAGGTTCATTGTACCACCAAAGTCACCTTGAAATAACCTGCTAATAAATTACTGCTGATGAATTTGTACATGAGTTCAGATTTAAATGTGAAATAACTGCCACTCCTAATTACTTTTCTTAATTGATACTATAATTTGATCTAGTTAGAAGTTGTGCTTGATCTTTCAATACAGTCCCTTAAATTAGTTTTGAGGTGTAGGTTGCTGTGAAGTTTCAGTTCAATGAAACTGAAAACAAACTTTGAGATAAGCAAGTAAAATTGTGGTTGCCAACTTTTCTGGTACATCCAAGTAGATTTTCAAAACTGAGTGGTAAAATGAAGGACAATGGTGTGTTTTGAGATTACTGAGTCATACTTTTGCTCAAAATAACTGCTTCAGATCTCACTGTTGCAGACTGAAGGAAAATCAAGATGGTAGAAAAGGACAAGGAACAGGTTCTACCTAATATATGATTGGTAAAGAGATGGAACGAATAATAGACTATACCTGTCTGTGACCTCCACAGAGATAAACAGATTTGTAACTAGTTTAGTGTAGCGACCATCCAGCATAGAGCTTGAAAAAGTTACTTTCTGGGCCATAACTCCCAGAATTTCTCAGCAAGCATGACCACTTGTCATGCTGACTGAAAGATTTTGAGAGTTGTAGTCTAGGACTGGAATTCTGTTGGGATACTATGCTAGTGATTAAAAAGAAATCACTGAATGAATGGTTATATTTTCTAAGAGGTTGCTGGCTGTCATTCTACAACAAGACACACAGCCTCCTCTCTGACTTTTGACTTAGTGGATGAGCAGGTAATCAACCATTATGCAATGCCATGGTGCAAGTTGCACAACAGGGTGCATTTCTGTGGGATCCAGTGTAATTATATTGGCATATATTACAGTATGCTAAGAGTACATAAATGCTTGCCCCCCTCCCAAATAATCTTTCCAAAATCTGATCCAATACTCTGAATGCAGTAAAGGATTTCCAAGCAGGCTGTTGGTGAAGTAAGTGCAGCAGGGGCATTCAATCTCTAGGCCCATTAAGAAGTTAGAGAGTTTTCAAATTTCCAGAGTCAAGTTGAATTGCAGGTCAGTTCTGCAGATACCAGAATTGTTCAAAATCTTGTTTCTCTGTAGTGCAAGGCCCATGTTCATTGCATTGGATGTCATCCAAATGCTGGTGTTCTGGTTTAGACCTTTTGCACTACATCATTATAGCACAGTGATTCCAATTGAACTGCCATGGCTGTGTCCTGTAGAATCCTAGTGCTCATAGTTTGATGAGGCGCTAGAGCTCTTGGCTGTGACTTCTAAATACCCCTCCCTAAACTGCACATTCCAGGATGCCATAGGATGGAACCATAGGAGAGCACCATGGCATTTAAAGAGAAATATTGCACTAATTGTAGTTATTGTGGTTAAATGGTTGGTGTGGAAAAGAGCTTCTGCTACCCCTCAGAAATTAACTTTGCTTATCAGAAATCAAATAATAAGTTATTCAGTGAAATCTTTCTCTTTCTTCTTCTTAGAACTATGCAGCAATGCTGTGGAAGCAAGTTAGCCAACACGTAGAGAGCAAACCTGGTCAACTTTGCTTTGGGTCCCACCTTTCAGAGGAGAAACTGAATACCCTTCGGGACGAACAAATTGGACAGCTACAGGAACTAATGTATGAAGCTACAAAACCCAAAAGACAGTTTAATGTTTTGGATGATACAGAATACAAAATCTAAAATAATTCTCTAAATGCATTTAAAAGTTTTTTTTTAAAATGGTGCTTCTTATGGTTCTACTTTGGAAGACAAGCTCACTGTCAGAAGACTGGATAAATGACGCTGATGTGCATTCTGTTTTGTTTCAGCCTCCAGGGATATGCAAGATGAATATTTAGAAACAGATATGGTCCCATTTATATTAATTATGGCCTACGCGTGTGCTTAGAATAACTGAATAGTGGTATTTCTGAAAAATTTCACTGTCTTAAATTTGTCATATGCTGGAGGGGAGGGGGCAGGGATTTAAATGACAAGTTTGGGGATAAGATTGTTTTTTTTTAGATAGTCATAACAGGTATACCCACCTCCAGCTTCCAACGTCCTATTTTAATGCAGCACGGAGAGGGATTATCACTTCCCTTCTTACTTGTATTGAAGTCAACCCTTTCTCACCCAGTGTGGTTTGGAGCATTAAGACATAGGTGATTAGTCTGATCTCTGTGGTGGTCCTGGGGATAATTTGCTGAGCTTAGCAGAGTTACTTATTTACAGTTCCCAGCCTGAACACTGATCATACTGAATGGGAAGTTCTGGAAATTTGCCAAGCTCTGGTAATTTGTTTGTGGCTGCAAGAAGGGAGTGTAGTCCTGAAGGCAGCGGTGGACAAAGTAAGAACCAAATCTAGGCAAGTCTTTCTTTAAAAAATCTTATTCTCTTTTTTCTGCCACCCCCTCTTAGCCATCACACTCTTTCTCTCTCCGCCTTTCTCCCTACCGAGTGAGCTGCTGTGAAATAGACAAAATTCTGAATTTATCACTTGTATGTGACTGTTGAAATTAGAAGCAGCACAACACCAAGTATAGAAAGAGGGCCATGTGCAGTCCCAGGACTACCAGTTGGTAAAGAGTTTTTTTGGTTGGAGTTCAGCTGTGCAGTGAGCCAGTGATCTTGCTGTTTGCTGGAGCCACTCAATTTCTTTCCTCCTCTGCATTTCTGTAATTAATTGATTATTTTTAAACTGAACTTTATTAAAAATGCAGAATACATACAGAACAAAAGATACAACAAATTACAACAACAGGTAGATATGAAAAGCAGAAGGAGAAGAAGAGTATCTTCGTAAGTGCTAAATGCCAGATACTAAGAACTAGTTAAATACAAGTATATTTTTAAAAAAGTAGTTTCCAGCTTTCTCAACACAGGCTCTTCTATATATATATATGGGGGGAAAAAACCAATTTCTCTGGCCCATTTAAATGCTTCAGCTGTTACTTTTCCAGAAATACTAATTATCAAATCCTATTATAATCGTACAATACTGTTCCTAATCTTTTGTAGTAGTCATCACTGATTTTCTCTTACAAGTACCATCAATGTATCCATTTTGGCTAAGTACAACAGTTTTGTCAACCAGTCTTCTTTCACTGGAATCTTTGTATTCTTCCATTTCTGTGCATATAATAGTTGTACTCCTGTGAAATCTTGCTATATTTTTTTTCTTGAGTTTGTCTTCTATTAGTCCCAGCAAATGAAGTTCAGGTTTTAACTGAATATTAACCAAGATGTTTAATACCTTTAACAGAAAAGTATTAAACAATTCAAATGTATGGAAAAGTGAAAGCAACAGATTTTCCCATTCCCTAGCAAGTTTACTAACAAAGTATATAGGGAGCCAAACTAAGTCCCAGTTCTTTGATATATGACTCTTTGAAGATAACTCAATGAAATTGATTGGCATATGACTTAGGACAAAATGCTTATTCATACCACACATCATTAGCTTCCAGAATTTGCTCCCACAAGTTGTAAATGAGGATCTGTAGCTTCTGATGTCTTTAGAGAGGATCAGACAAAGGTCTGTGACTGCCTACAAGTAAATAGAACTTCTTGGTTCATAGAAAGCTATGAAATATGAGCTGCTGATCAGGTGGTTGTATCAATAAGTAGGACTGCCATTTCCTTCATGTTCTTCCCGTTTGCTTTTCAGAAGCATCTGAATGGCAAATAAGCTGCTCTCAGCTAAAGGGACCGTTGGTTTGATGCAGCACATGTATATTTTCAAACTCCTATGAAAAAATGTCACATTCAGTGATGGTAATGATGATGTGAAGCCCATACCTTTGCAGCTCAAAGAACAGGACCTCAGACAATTAATGTCAACCTCAGTACTGAAAATGTACATGTCTGTGTAAAGAAAAATGCAAAACTGTTGATCATCATATTAGTTCATTTAACATGATGAATGTAAGAAGCACTATGATAAATTGGCTGCAGTGATACATGGGAATCTATGTGAAAATAGCGATCACCATCTGCAAAGAACTGCTGGGAATGTAAACCTGAAAAAGTTGTTGGAAATGGTAAACTGAAAAGGACTAAAATGGATAAACAGAACATAATATGCCAGACACACATATGAGTGAGAAAAGAAAGACTGGATTATAGGCAGGACAATCCCAGGGGATAGCAGAACTGCAGAAAAGGAGATGGAAAAGACTGTGAAATATTAAGACTTACAAATTGAGATTCAGGGCCTCTAGGGAAAGAAAACTGTGGCTGCAATAGTGATAGGCAGTCCAGGAGCAATTCCAAACAGACTGACAAACCATCAAAACGATATTATAGACAAGATCAGAATAACCCGCTTACATAAAATAATACTACTTAGAACATGCCACATTATCCCGTGATACCTCACTGATTCCTAGATTGCTCTGTCTGTCTGTCTGTCTAATTTTTATTAGCATTTTTCCAAATATACATAAACCTACAAACACCAAAAGACAAAGAAAAAGAAGGAATATACTGAACCCATCCTTACAAAAAAAACAGAGAGAAAAAGAAGGAATATACTAAAACCCACCATTACCAAAAAAAACCAAAAAACCAGAGAGCGAGCGAGAAGGAAAAGAAGAACAGAAAGGTAAGGATAAAATACACAGAAATACAGATAGATAGATAGGTTGGTTAAGATGTCTTAACCATCTTAGGCTAAATATGCTTACCAAAAGCAAGGTAATTTGGCTTAATTTAATTCCAGTCCAAACTTGCCTATTTGAGTTTAGGTCCAATCCGAGCCCCAGCTGGAGCTGGGTCTCAAGAGTCCTGGAAGTTGTACTTTACCAGGGTGTCTCTGTCTGTAAGAAACATATCCTGGTGCCCTGGATGCTGCTGAACATGCTCATAGAAGCAGCTAGAATGAATGCCAGGATTCTTGGGGATTACAATTTCCAACATTTCCAATGCTACTGAAAAGTGCTGTGGGTCATAGTAGCAGCCCTCTCATCCTTGTCATTCCTAGTTTTAGTCAGAAAGTGAATGGTGGCCACAACAGTGGGCTAATAATGACCCATACTCAACTTTTGGAGAGGTTTGTCCCCCAATTTGTAATTAGCCCAGATAATCTGAATTGGCAGAATCCATAGTCTAAACTCCCCAGGTCTGTTTCCTTAACAATACAGCCAATAGTATGAGGGAATGAAAGTCTGCTTCCTCTGTTCAAAGAAAACCTCTAATAATTGAGTACACGGATGAAATTGACCCTATAATAAATTTAGCTTGAATGTGAACGTGCAAAAGAACTTATCAAAATGAAGAAAAAGATGTACGACTAACTCAAGGAAATCTGACCACGCTTCAGGTGAGAGTAAAGGGAAAGTATGTGTAACGCTGGCCTCTTCAAAAGAGATGTGTGTGAGACCTTTGGCAGTAGGTCTTCTTCCAACATTTCACAGAAGTCTTGAGTTTGAACTCTTAGTATATCTTAGCTGGTTGCTGAGCAACCACAAAATGTTATCAGGTAGGAATCTTACCTGATGAATCTTGTCACTTACTTTTAGATGAATGTAATAGGCATTTCAAGTGGAGATACGAGGAAGCTTTAGTTGTTTCATGGGAGAAACAACATGACAAATATTCCAAATGGGGAAGGGATATAGACCAAAATTTGATTCCATGTTCAGCTGTGGAAACCCACTGGGTAACCTTGGACGCATCACACACTGTCAGCCCCTGAAAACCCCATGATAGATTCACCTTAGTGTCAGAAGCAACTAGAAGGCATGCAACATATCGGGGAAAGCCTTGAAAGTCATGAAACGCAGAGGAAGCTGGAAAGTGAGCCTCTCTTCGAAAAGGTAAACTAAGCAAGGCAAAGAGAAGCATCAAGGCGGCTGATGCTAAATATCTGTCACTTCATCTTTGTTGGTTTATTTGTGTTTCTTCTTACTCTCTAAGGACTCTGCTGTTCTGAGTCTATCTCTTCGTCAGCTTGGTCACAGTATGTGTGAAAAGGATCTAGGAGTCTTAGTTAACCACAAGGTGAAGATGAGTCAGCAGTGTGATATGGCAGCTAAAAAAGCCAATGCTATTCTGGGCTGCATCAATAGAAAAATAGTGTCTAGGTCAAGGAAGTGATGGTACCACTCTATTCTGCTTTGGTCAGACATCACCTGGAATACTGTGTCCAGTTCTGGGCACCACAGTTCAGAAAGGATATTGATAAGCTAGAAGGCGTCCAGAGGAGGGCAACCAAAATAGTAGAGGGCCTGGAAATTGCCCTATGAGGAGTGGCTTAGGGAGCTAAGTATGTTTAGCCTGGAGAAGACAAGGCTAAGAGGTGACATAACAGCTATGTTTAAATATCTGAAGGGATGTCATATGGAGGATGGCGCAAGCCTGTTTTCTGCTACTCCAGACACTAGGACATGGAGCACTGGCTTCAAACTTCAAGGAAAAAGATTCCATCTAAACATTAGGAAGAACTTCCTGTCACTAAGAGCAGTTTGACAGTGGAATACGCTGCCTTGGAATGTGATGGAATCTCCTTCTCTGGAGGTTTTTAAACAAAGGCTGGATCGCCATCTGTTGGGAATGCTTTGATGGTGTATTTCTGCATGGCAGGGGGTTGGACTCAATGGCCCTTGAGGTCTCTGAGGCTCATTCTGCAGCCACTTAGGCAGATCATTTGGAGCATCTCATCAAGTTGCTTACTTGTTATCTCTCTAAACTTTATATATAAGCTACTCTCCCTACTTATGTCAGACTGAGCTTGACTTGTAAGGGTGTGAAAACCAGGGGATTGTCAGACTTCTTGTCAGGTAGGCTATGATCTCCACAATATCACTATCTTCTTGAAAAGTGAAAAGACTTCAGCACTGAAAATTAAACATGAGAATTTTTGGATCAAAGTTATTATTTTATATTTTTTATTGTCACAGACGTAAATGGTGGCATTCATCTTGTCTCATCACTATCTATAAAACTCACTAGCTTTGTCTTTTCTTAGCCTCTCTGTTTTATACAAGTTACTTTCACATACCATGACATGCTGCTGTGCCATTTTTGAAAGGTGGCAAATGATATTTTTTACAGATCACGCTCAATGTGCCTAGATCTTCTGACTCCTCAATTTGTAATACAGGTCAGTATTCTATATACTGAATACAGCAAAGGCATGAACCCCATATAAAGAGGATGACATGGAGGCCTTTGCATCCAATAGAATACGCGTAGACTGGTTCAAGACAATGGGTTTTATCTGCCACTTTTAATATATAGGATATTTATATGTTAATCATCCCTCCAACCTTTCTTTCCCATCACGTTTCTTTGCTAAAATCTCTCAGTTACAGCAGCGAGTGAAATTAAGGTGGGAAGCAGGAAGCGTAACACTCCTATTGTTTTCAGGGTACTTAGCAAGAGAGAGCTCTTTGGCATCAAGCGTTAACAGATCAACGTTTTCACAGAACATTTTCAAGATTGACAGATGAAGCAAGAGGAACTCTCTCCCACTCACTGTGCTGATGATGAGAAAGAGATGTGGGTTGGTGTGCTTTTGGTCATGATGACTGTTAATCCCTGATTTGCACTGCATTATTTCCAGTTGCTCTTTAGTCCACTGATAACCTCTTTTGCAAGCCTGTGATCCAAACTCCAACTTACATTTCACATCTAACATGCAACTCACACCCTTTTTTCTCTAGTTTTGTAAAGGGGTTTCTGCGAGTGCAACCATTTCACATCCAGTTGTGTGTCTTTAGATGATGCATAAGTATTTGTCAGTGCCTTGATTCACTGGGATTGTGGCAACAGCCATTGTACATTCACCATTGCACAATAAGACGATAAGTAAGCACATTGGCAAATATGTAATCAGCTGCACAATGCTGTATTCAGCAGAAGGGAGCAGCACAACCACTGTATAACTCTGTGAGTGTAGATTTTTACTATACAAGCAGAATGGAGGATCTCAGCCATTTTCTGCCCATCTACGGGGACTACAGAAAGGAAGTGGAATAAAACCAGCTCAGCCAAAACCCAACAGATGGCATGGTATACTAAAATATAAGCTATTTGGTATAAGTAAAGTTCAAATGCAACTAGAATTATGTGCATATCAAGCCATTATTGCTACCAGCTTTTTAAAAGAAGATGTTATGATTTGTTTTTCCTGGAGGTTTTAAAAATACATTAACAAGTCTGCCTCAGATTTCTTAAATTCACTGTCTCTGTTTTTCCCCACCTACTTTGTTTCTATTGTTGTTGTTTTTCTAAAAAGCCTATTTTCCCCCAACTCCATCTTAAAATCTATAGGATTACAAAATAATAATTGTGAAAAAAAAAACAATTCTGTAAAAAAAAAATCTACAATGGGGTGAAAGTGTTTCTATATATCTGTTTCAGAAGATTTCTGGGAATGCACAGAAAGTTCGTTTTAAAACCCACAGATTTATAGTACTTCCAATGTAACCCTGTAATACTATGAGGCTGGCTGACCTAAACTGCATCCCCTAGTGCTTTCTGATCAGCCACCTGCTGTAGTCTTTCATGGCTAAACTGATTTGATATAACAGGGCTTCAGCAGCTGCTTGGATCACCCTCTCCTGGAACTGTCATCTATTAGCAGCCCTTCTGCCCAGGGGAGGCAGAACAGCAGGGCCCAGCTCCTTTGGCTCCACTGAGCTGCCATTTCATCCCTCAACTATCCCTAAACTAGAAGCTGCTTCACCTAGTTGCAACAGAACAGAGTCAGTAAGATCTATTCCACTGACTTGGCTAAATGAAGAGCTAAAGATGTAATCAAGGCAGGTGTCTCTGTAGCCTCATCTGACATCTCAAGGAACAGGCACAACTGGCACACAAGTTTTAACTGTGCAAATGCACTCCTGGCCACTGCTGAAACCTGGGTGTCCAGTTTAGAGTTAAATCCAGGAGAATATTAAGGCTGCAAGCCTGAGATTTCGGGGGGAGTATAACCCCATCCTGCAAGGGCAAAGTCCCTATTCCCTAATCTGCCTTTTGACTGACCAGGAGCACCTCTGTCTTGTCTGGATTAAACATTTCCATTCTAGCAGGTCATTATGCCTGAGCTGAGGGCCAATCCTCCCACTTGCTGCAGTGAGGCAGCTGCTTCAGATGACAAAGCACCACAAATATACAATTCTCCCTATCATGGGAGGGCCTCTGCAGCTTCTCTGGAGCTGTCCATTTAGAAATTTGAAATAGGAAACCTCAGAGCCAATGATTACAAAGGCAGCCATTTCTGCATTTCTGGCTGCTTTTTGTAGCTGATACAGCCTTATACAAAACCTTCCTGGGTTCTATCATAGAGGGAAGGTGCAGTGATGGCAAAATAAGTGGATGTTGTGCTGGGCTATGACAGAGTGTTACCTTCTTAGTCTGCAAGCACCAGGAAAGCTTGGGCTGCCCCAGACTGAATTTGCTTGTTTACTGTCCCCCAATCCCTTTTCCTTTTTTCTTCCTGTATTTTATACTAGAAGGTAAGCCTGTGAGGAGGGATTGTCTTGTTTTTAAATCTCTGTGCAGTACTTAGTAAATGTTAGGTGCTTTATAAATGATTGCTAATATTAATTAGCAGAATCCTAACTTGGCTACTTAACTAAGTGTACATAACAAAGTAACATCTCCTGTCCAAACTCCTCCCTGCACCCACCATAAGAGCCAGCTGCCGGATTGGCTGAAGGCTGTTCTCCTAGCGATCAGGTTGCAAAGAAAGATGACGTTTCAAGTTCCTTCCCACCATAAAGTGAGACAATGACAAAGACTTGCTGCTGGGGTCCTGTTTCTGATTGTCACAGCTTTGCTTGCTGGCAGGAGGAAGTTGGAAATTTCATCCTCCTTGTGTCCCGTTTGGAAGCTGAGCAGACCACCTTTGCCTGATCTGGCAGCTGGCTGGTTACTCTAGGTCATGAATCCATAACTGAAATACTGAATACCAGCACTAAATAATTATAATTTCTCAGGGCATATTTGGTTGCAGCCCAGGTCAGTTTGTCCTGAATAACTACAATATATATTAAAGCATCTTTTTGCTACATGTCAGATCAATCCACCTACCGTGAACTTCAATTACTGCTAAACTAGATTGTTATGACTAATTAAGATTCACTTAAAACAATATGAAAGTTTAAAAAGACTTAAACAATCACATTAAAAATATTGATTTCTTTTTTTTTAAAAAGGCAGTTAAAATATAATAATAGTTAGAAAAATGCAATTCAACATACCCCAACTAAAGACCCTTCACAAAAGAGAGTTATGGTAACTCTCAAAGACCAGGATAAGCAGAAAGGTCTTTGCCTGCTGAAAGCAGTGAGGGGAACAATCTAGTTTCCTGTGGGAGGGATTTCCACAGTCTGGGGGCAGCCACTAAGAAGGTCCTCTCCATTTCTTCACCAAATGTGCCTGTGATGGTGGTGGAACCAAGAGACAGCCTTCCCCAAAGAATCTTAAAACTATTTATGATTACTATTTATGACTACTATTCTTGCTTCCTAACATATGTTCAAAGAAGTATGTATTTTGGGGTGAGACCTTTGAAGAAAACAGGATACAATTAAAAACAGATCTAAAAAGAGTACCTTTGTTTTCCTTCCAGTTTTAGAGATGATGGATTGGATTCAGACAACATTAGTCCAGTCCCATGGAAACCAATGGGACGTATTTGGCCCATTCATTAACTGTTAATTGTTCAATAGTACAAAAGCATGACTAATCTAGGGCACCGCCATAAGAACAAAAAATTATTTGGAAATATTGAAAGTTTCCAATTATTTTTCTTTTGATTGTATCTACTTACTCATAAGTTGCATCTAGTTTCTTGAAATATCCCAAGTTTCCTTCTTCCTTATCACGCCCATGTGTTCTTTCCCCTCCCAGTGACCATGTGTGGCATCTATCTCATGCAACATTTCAGAAATTGAAATGGGTATTATTATTTTTATTTTTATTATTAATTATTATTATTATTCAGGAATTTATAGTCAAAGTGCTTAAGTACTTTAGCAATATTGTGCTAGTTAAACATTAGGACAATTTTGTTTTTGTGCTAGCATTCCTCTTTTTCTCACTTGATCTCTGTTAATCTGTATCCTCAAAACAATAACTGTGTTTACTTGTGGCAGCCATCTTAGCTAGTGCTGAGAACACAGAAACACATAAAGCAAGTGCAAAGGTAGTACTTGACTAATTTAAACTGACCTGGGGAATAAGAATGAAAAATCCCTGGTAATGCCAGCAGCTTCCAGGAAATACATTGGGATGAAGTAAACATTGAGTGCATTTTCAAAAATAAAATCAGAAAGCACAGATGGAAAACTCAGAACTTCCTGAGTTTCTGTATCTATCTGGATATGGCCTTAGCCTCAGTATAATGCTCTAACTTTAAATCTGGAAGCAGTTTCTGATACCTTATATGAAAATGCAACACCCCTCTCCAGGTAAAAATGATGCTGAAATTCTTCCAGTTAATCTTTGCTTGAAAGAAATGCAGGTATCCACACACCAAACTAGGTTGTACATGTCCACTGGGTCACGTTACTTATAAGACGTAACTGCAAGCTTTGACTTCTACTTTGTTTGTTCCTATGGTGGCAAAGCATAGATTATTTGATAGGAGAATATTCTGCTGCTTTCTGTTTAGGAAGGATGTATGAACTTTTCAGAGCTGTACAATTACAACTGAATTTCAGCAGGTCCAAAATTTCAGCAGGTCTAAAATGATGTGGCTAGGATGATGACTGAGGCTGGTTACATGCGGTGTAGGCTGCCTTGAGTCTCGCTCTTGAAAAAAAGGTAGAATATAAATATGTGAATTATTGATTGATTGAAAACCCTATGAATGCCTCTCCTTGTTGTAATAACAGAGAAAACAAAAGTTTGCTGACCTTTCATGACACCCAAACAGTGGCTGGTTCAGTAGCCCATGTCCCAGCACCTTTTCTTTACGGAACATCCCCATAGAGTGGGATCTTATTCTACAAAAATCCATGTTAATATGTTGTATTCCCCTTTTGGGAACTGGTGAGAATAAGAGTACTTAAGAGATAGTTGATAAGTCCATTTATTTTGGTCATACTAGCTACATTTTTAAAATTTTGAATTTGGAAGTATATTATTTGAACTTCTGTCTTAAAAGTTCTCTTTCTTAGAAGTTCTCTTTTGAATATCCAGTGTTTTCCTTGAATACATAAAGCTTTACTGAAGGAATTGCAGCAGTTCAATTATGTTCTGATTGATGTTGAGGAGAAATAACTAAAATTAGCTCCACAGAAAAGGAAATTTTTATTCAGTTTTGCCTTTGCCATCTTTTAAAAACACATGCTGTGACACATCCCCCATCCAGGTTGACCACCCAGTTCCAACCTTAGGTCTCCTATCACTAACTTTGCCATTTTACCCTTAAGATCCCTCCTTGGATCTGGTACTTGAGCCTCAAGGTGCCCGTTATCCTGGACAAGTGGCTGTGTTGATCCATAGGTTCAGTGTGGTAAAGCGTGAGAAATAATTATTAAATTAAAAATTCAGACAATAGATGTAGCAATAAAAAAACACTAAAGACTTACCAGATAACAAATAAAATAAACATTCAGCCTCATGCCAGTTGCAAACACCACATATGGTAACACCTCAGTTTCAAACAAAACATTTTCTTTCCAAACTCCTTCCACATTCTGAGCTTCCAAAACCCTCTTCAGATGTTACCAGTTCCTCTCTTCCTACTGGCCTTATTTCTAGTTGGCCCTATATCTATCTCTGATTGGCCCCATCTAGTTAACAGATAACCCTTTTGCTTATGTCCTTTTCTCCATATGCCCTGCCTCAAAACATTTCAGGAGCTGTGATGGGCTGGCTTGACCCAAACTTACCCTGCTACTTGCATTACTCCTGCCTAATTTTGGGAATTTGGGAATGACTCCAATAAACCCTTAGGTACTCACAAGAGTTCTGGATAATGATATATCTTCTTAAGCTTTTGTTGGACACCTTTTGAAAAACACAACAACAATACTGCAGAAGAAAATCTTTAAGACTGAAGATGCTTGTTGAAATATTGATGCTCTGGAGCTTTGTGAAAATATAAGAAAGCAGTAAATAAAATATGAGACATTTAAAAGGAACATGGTAATAGAAAAGTATAAACTGAGCATTTGGAGGGAAGAAAAATAGCATTTCAGAAAAAGCAGTTTTCTGGAAGCAAGTTAATTTTACCTGTATTAAATTTATAGGCTGGCAATAGGCAGACTTCAGATCTGTGCCATTTTACTTTGTCTTTTAGAAGAAAACCAAGGTCAGCCCAAGGAAAGCTAGACTCCCCCCCCCCCCACCTTGCTGTCCTTGCTTCAGAAGGTGAAGACTTTTTTTTCAGACGGGCTTTTAGAAATTGAAAGCTTTTAAAGAAAGGGCTGTAAGAGGGTGCCATCTTTATTTTAAATTGTAATGTATTCACTGCTTCTTTAAATCTTTTTGAACTCTCTTGTAAAACTGTTGTAAAATGATTGATAGTTTAGTTCTATTTTGATGTTGGCTTTTTGTATGTTTTTAATTATATTGTAATCACATTAATTTGTAAGCCAGCTTGAGTTCAAATCTTGGGGAAATGTGAGATATAAATAAAGATGATGATGATGATGATGATGATATTATCTACCATGACATGGGACTAGGTACAAAATAGGGCCCAGAGGTAGTACTTATTATGGACTCTTCTCTGAGGACTATATACTGCCATGATGCACCTGTATAGCTGTATACAAATACAAACGTACAACAATAGTCATACTCAAATGAATTGCTATGTTAGTATACAAAGAGATCTTGTAGCACCTTTGAGATTACTGGGAAGGATGAAGGATGAGTAGGATGTCTGTAGCATCAGCTTTCATAGATTCACTCTACTTCCTCAGATAACAAACTGAATCTACAAAAGCTTTTGCTACAACCTTCTTTCTCACAGTCTCAAAAATGCTACAAGATCCCTTTCTATAAATGTACAACAGGGTGGTACTACTACAGTCTAGAGATTCTGATAAAGAAGTACTAATACCGGGTGAAAACACACAAACATTTTTAAATCCCTGCTGGGCTACTTCCAGAAGGCTGGAAGTGTGGGATGAGTTGGAGTTTGTAAAAATTACTTCTGGATTACAATTCCCAGAATCCCCAACTAACTTTGCCACTAGGTAATTGTAATCACTCCCAAAGCCCTTTTACTAATCCTGGGATGAGATGCATTCCACACTCTCCCTCCTGTTTTGTTTTTTGTTTCTGTCATTTCCCTCCCATTGCAAGCCATGGGAAGGATATGATGTCAATTGCCCCAAGTTCTCTTTCAGCCAGCAATCCTCATGACACTGAGGGCTTAGTCTTGTTGGGTGCTGCAACAAATCCTGGTCCACTGGAGATCTGAATCTTACCAAGGCCAGGGAGTTTTCCCAAAGGAAGGAACAGGACTAGATCAGCACCATGGAGAGTTCCACATAAAGATGAGGCTGGGATTCACACAACTTTCCTAGGCAGTAAAGACTGAATGAGTCATAAATATGATTTTTGGCCTGCTTGAAGCTGACCTCCCTGTATCTATACTGCCTGAGGCCTTAAGGTCATGATCTATATCAGTAGCCTTGGGCAGTGACAATATAGAAGAGACTGAAGCATGGTGTTATGTTTTTGGCTAAAATCCCCAGAATCTGATGACAGCAATATGACCTTGTCCCAGAGGCCATCCTAGAAAACTGAGTCTGAAAAAGTGGAGGACTTAGTCACTTTTTAAATCAAACCCTCTCCATGATCCTTTAACCCAGGAAACTTACCCCCTCAGAACAAGGAAATGGGATCTTAGACCTCAGCTGGTCTAAATCAGGGGGTGAGCAGAACATAAATTTCAATTTACTGGTTGCAGTAGGTGGGCAAGGTCTTCCAGCTCCAAGGTGCAACAAAACAGTTTCCTCTACTCTGCCCTAAATTATACTGCTGAAACAAAGAAAGCTTGATGTAAGCAGAAATGGATGGACTGTGACCTCTGATCAGTTCTTGCATTCAATACAAATTCTTGGGCTCAAAATTCTTTAATTCCAAGTGCATGTTGTTTCCCCCAAACTCTCGTTGGTAGATCTTGGAGTTCTAGTACAAAAGCAAAGTAGATCTTACAAATATGAAGGCTGTCCACCCCTGCTATAAATCTGTTCCAGTGTTGAAGGCATGGCAAAGGGATGATGATGGTGGTAGTAGTGGAATTTTGGCTACTGCATATTCAACATATCACCAGCAATCCACTTTCTCCATTCTATGGTAGCAGGGGCTATGTGCATAATTCTATTGTATTTATCTATTTAATTTATGTCCTGACTTTCTCCCAGTAGAGGACCCAAGGCAGCTTGCAACAGATTAAAACAAAGTATGGCTAAAACCTATATGATGTGAAAAGATTAAATAAACAGTTATATTAAAAACACTAAACTAAAACCCCTCTGCCACAATTGTTGTTGTCTTTAGACAACTGGAAGTCAGAAGCCCTACCTAATCTCAAGCAAAGGACATAGAAATCAACCAGTAGACTGTGATCTATTTTCTGCCCACCTTTGTTGAGTGTCACTTGACTTAAAAATGTTTCTGTGTTTTTGAAGACCTAAATCCTATTGTTAGTCCCATCTAGAATAAATTCTTTGATTCAGTCTTAACTTATTAGATCAACACCTATATAAATTCCCTTGATTCAATACTTAATACTGCACTTGAGATTAACAATGGGATTTGTGCTGAAATAGACAACTATATGGTAGTAATAAAGTGAACAGACATGAGATATATTTCCTAAATGATGCTCTTCAACACAACATTACACGGTTATGAAAACTTTCACAGGTCATTTAACCTAATCCCCTGGTGGATGTCCTTTATGAAAAACATTGCATTAAATGCTAGCTCTAACTGCTTTGATTATGACTATAGATGACAGAAAGAGGGCCAGAGCAGAACAGGAATTCTATAGTAGTGCTTTCTTAACTGAATATTTTAAAAAAATGCAAATCTGAAAATAATTACAATCATTTAAATAGAAAGTATAGAATAGAAACTAGATCACTATAGAGAGCCAGTATGGTATAGTGGTTTAAAGCACTGGAGTACAATTCTGGAGACCATGGTTTGAATCCCCATTTGGTCATGGAAACCCATTGTGTAACCTTAGCCAAGTCACACTCTCTCAACCTCAGAGGAAAGCAAAGGCAAACCCTCTCTTGCAAAGAAAACCCTATGATAGGTTTGTCTTGGGTTCTCCATAAGCTAGAAATGACTTAAAGGCACACAGCAACAACGCATCACCATAGTGGGAAATACTGTGACCTAGGGTATGTCTATGCTGCACAATTATAGCACTTTAATAGCAGTTTAACTGCCATGGTTCCATCCTGTGGCATTCTGGGATTTAGTTCCATGAGATACGTAGAATTGTATACTATCTTGAACTACAGGATCTGACAGTGAATTCTAAGTATCTTATGAAATTAGAAGTTCCCAGAATGCCACAGAATGGAACCATTACAGTTAAAGTGGTATCAAAATAGTAGAACTGTGTAGTGTGGATATACCCCAGGTGAACTGTGTTCCTGCTTGGTCCATTGCCCATGTGCTCACTGTGGATAGATGACTTCAAGTCACCTGCTGCCTTTTTGTGGTCCCTCATCTTCATGGTTCCCCATCTGTCAAATGGGCTTTGAATGGTGTACCCCTTCAAATAATGTATCACCTTCTGACAACCCTCCTAATAAAGGCAGGACATAATATAACTGTTGTGGCACAGAAGCCATACCAAAGAAAAGGTATCTGAGGCAAAAGTTCAAGATTTCTAATGGAGGGCTGAATTCAGTTTCATAGAAGTTCTTTGCAAACACACTCCAGTGATAGATGCAGTTAAACCATGAGACCAAAAATACCAGCATATTTTAGTTCAAAGAAGTTATGAGTGTAACTAAACCTTAGGAAAGGTATCTGATCCTTAGGAGAGGTATTTGATCTTACACATGCAAAAAACTAGGAAACTAACCAACAATTATGTCATGAGAAGGGGATGAGTTCATCTGGAGAAGTCCAGAGGCCGTAGGTTGGCCGGATTCAGCCTCAGGACCTGAGATATGCCATTCCTGATATAAAGAGGGAGTTTCTTCTTCTCTCTGTCAAGGAGCAGCTTCTGCTGAAGGTGAGTGTCCAACCAAGTAGTGCTTGGAAAAGTTACTTTTTGGAGTATGGCTCCCACTCCCAGAGAGCATGGGCAGTTATAGTCCAAAAGGGTAACTTTTCCAGGCCAGCAACTGCAGCTGAGACAAAGGTCCTCTCCTTGGTGGATCTTTGGAGAAAAACAACTGACATGCAAGTAGTTAAAACTCTCCCCATCACTAAGGACAGATGACAGCAGCAGGAGGAAGGTAGTCTCCTCCCTTTAAGCCAGAGGTGGGAAGCATGTGGCTTCCAGATGTTGCTGGACCGCAATTCCCAGTGTTCTTCACTATAAGCTATCGCTTGTGGGATGTCCAGTTCAACAATTTCTGGATGGCCACTTGATACCCAAATACACAAACTGATACACAAATATAAACTGATTTATATTTGAACATGCATTCATAGTGCAACTCAGTACAGCTAAGTAAATATCTGTAGGACAAAAATCACAGATTGAGATTTAAAAAGGGCTTTTAAACATACCACTTAGATGACTGGCTTGCCAGCTAGACCTTTGTCCATTAACTTTAATGGAAGGAGTAAACCATTATTTTGACTGCAGACAATAAACTGTATCATTTTATTGAAACAGTATTTCTCCGTTTTTCTGGTTTACAGGAAACTAATATTTACAAATGCATCTTTTCAATTTAGCCTTTATCACACTGCTCCGTCCACAAAACAAGACAGTATCTGTACTTAGTCCAATTATGTAAATCAATTACCGTCACAACTCTCCACATAAGAAAAGGATGTCTCTCCCTTGTCTGCCGCCATTGGCTCATCTTTTTGTTTTCGAGCTGTCTGGGATTTTTCAGGTGACATTGACTCCCCCCCTTTTTTCTGAGTGTTCATTTGTACAATTATGCAGAGTTCTTAAAAATCATTACATATATTTTGTACAGTCTATACATTCCAGTTGGAATTATAGTGCAGTATTTCTTGCCTGAGAAAACCCTATGAAATTCATGGTGGCACCATACATCACTCAATAACTTGAAAACACATACATTCATATCAAGGTAGTTCCTCTCTGTTGAGTGCAGCTCAACTAAAGTTCATTTCTTTTGAATGGTCACAAAGCAAAATCAATCAAGAATGCCAAGTAAGAAAGAAAATCACTTCTACCAAGAATTCCAGATGAAAGCAGAATAAAGATGACTCTTCATGACAACTCCTTGTTTCATTTCATTTATTTCTCTACTTTTATTTGACCCTTGCATTTCTTTCATTCTCCTTTTGAGCATACTACCTTTTTTGTAGTATGCATGCGGAAAGATGGTTAGGTCCAAAAGATAGCTAGAAACAGAGCAGGCTACACATCTAATGAATAAGTACTATCAGAATCATAGTATCTTAGAACTGGAAGAGATAACAATGACCATGTAGTCCACCCCCCCCCACCATGGAGCTAGGCACAAAATATTGCCTCAGGAGTCATTGTTCATTATCAGCATTGTCTTGCTCTGTGCTGGCTGTCTTGTTCTTCTAATATGCCTGCTGCCTCTTTCAGAAGAAAGAAAATTTTGAGGCCTCACTTGGAGCAGAAGAACAGAACGTGTGTTGGGGGAGGAACCTGATTTGCTTGCTTAGTGCCAACCATGACAGAGATTGTTTTGTTTAGAAATGTTCTAGCCTGTTTGAATCAGTTAAAATTTGGGGAGTCACAAATAGCTTAGGTGTCAGTCTCTTCCTGTGAATCACTTGGGCCAACAACTCATCTACTTGGACTAGCAGAGTAATTTAGGGTCTCAGCTAAGAAGACTCATGCATCATTTAACTACTTTTCTAGGAATGGAGAAAGTGAGGGACTAATAGGCCACGTGCAGCTCTCAGGCCATTTTGCCATTCTGCCACCCTTTTGGCTTCCTGGTTGATGTTGGGAGAAAGTCATTCAGAGAGGGCCAAAAATAAGATCTATTCCTCCTCATATTTCCTAGGGGCCAACAGAAGTTACTCAAGGAAATTAAAAAGCTCATTTTTGTGTGTGTGAAAGGAGCAATGGGGTGGAGGTTGAACTCTCCAAGGTGCCCCAGAGGCCAGTGCAGCCCCAACCCCTATCAATCGTCTATACTTGCATTTAATGGACAATTCCAGGGGAGGAAGATTCTCCTCTGTGCAAAAGGACATCCTTTCCATTGAAGTGAATGAAGAAACCAACTAACACAGAAAAGGAGCTCTTTATGCACACGTAAAAAGTATAAAAGGAGCCATGCTGGATTAGACTAAAGGCACATATACCTTACAGGCTCTATATAGTCCAGCATTCTGTTCTCACCACGGTCAACTGCATGCCAAATGGGAACCTCACAAACGGGATGTGAGCATAACAGCTTCCCTCTGCTTGTGTTCCACAGGAATTGGTGTTCAAAATCATAAAGCCATAATGACCAGTAGCTATTAATAGCTTTATCCTCTGGAGCTAAGGAACATTACTTAGAAACAATGACAAAAGCATTCATTTCCAAATCATGCATCTAGCATAAGTGCGCAGTTACAAGTAGGAAAGTATGGAGCATTTTTTTCCTTCCTTAGGGTAGATATTCTTTGCATCCATTCTCTATATTAGGCTAAGAATTTGTAGTAGTCCCTGTAATTCTCATACAGAGACCATGAAGAAAGAAGCTGACTTATTTTTTAAAGTGAAACTCTCCTTCTTTCCCTCCCTCCATCTGTTCCTACCATGCCTTTAGACAATTAATTGTGTTTTTAAAAGGTATCTGCAGATGACAGATATTAATTTCTGAGTATGATCAATATATATGTAGATTATTGGCTATGTGTGTTAAAATCAATAAATCCAGGATTTATGTGACATAAATGTCACGCTGTATTTGTTGGAACAATATAATCAGAAACTCAAGATTACATTGAGTGAAATCTTTTCAAAACCTCCCATGTAAAGTCAGTAATTATTTTTATTACTGATGTACGTACATGAAGATAAGCAATGATTACCCCCAGTATTTTCATGGATTGAAAAGTCACGTAGAGCTTGGAGGCAGCTCATTTTCCATTTTAGGAAGACATAACATGGAATTATTGTCTCTTTGGAACAATCTGATTTTCTGCTGCTATTCAATAATAGCAAGTTTCACTTGCTTTTAAGATGAAAGACAAAAGTGTATTAAGAACAATGTTGGAGTTATTGTTTTACTGGTTAATCACCAGTTTTGCTAAGTTTAGACATGAGTCATAATTTGTTGCCTGGAGGAATTGAAACCATGCTTGCAGATGATTCAGAGATGCTCATGCCCATCAAGGTGGAAAAGGCAAATGGGTAAAAGTCTTTGCAAATGTATCTGAACTGAGAGATGGATGGAAAGGTGAACCCTCATTCCTCTTGAGCAGCAGGGGTGAGCAAAGTGTGGCCCACAGGCCACAAAAATGAATTCCATTTTTGCAGCTCCTGAAACTGTCATGAAGAGCCCATGTACTTCACAATTTTAAATTTAGAGATCCAATTTGCAAGCGATTTTTACTCCTAAACAGCTCAAAATACCCCCAAACCACCAATATAATTAACCCTCCAGAATTCCCAATCCATCATCCACTGCCAAACCACAACTGAAAATTGGCCAGATATGGTCACTGGAAGTAATGCAACATAATTTCCAGTGTGCCAAGATGCATGGGGGTGGGTGAGTCTTGGGTGAAAATTGGCCTCTGTTTCCCAGTCAGTAGCTCACCACTGTTGAACAGGTAAGCTGGAGGCACAGTGGAGAGGTCTCATGGGCATGGCATGATTTCCTCAATTTAAAAAAAAAATTAAAACAGACTAACAGGATCCTTTATAGAGTTACTTGTTGGATAAAACACAATTCTACATTTAGATCAGAAATTGTTCCTCAAGGTTCTCCCAGATATTAGACAGATGAGAAAACTATTTGATTAAGATGAAAGTTTAGGCCTCTTTTGAATGATGCACATCAACTTCATGTCAGCCTAAATGGGTTGTACAGTGACTTGTGAAGGGTATCTGTGGTGAACTGCTAACAATGATTAGTTTAGCAGTCTAAAACAAAGAGGAAATGCTGGGCAGATATTCAACAGTCTTGTGACCTACATTCCTTTGAACAGACTATCTTGCGAGAACTCATAGAACTTGGTTTCAGGGGAAGAAGTACTCATAATTCTGTTTGTTCCAAGACAAGCCAAGAAAATTTAAAAGCTAGAAGTGCTATGCTGTTCCTTTTTGTCCTCCTGAGACCCAAACTTTCAGATGCTTATGAATCCACTTTTCAGATTATAATTTGTGTTTCTTGGCCTACTGGAATCTCTCTGAAGGATATGTTCATCTCCTCCATTGCTGGACTCCCACAGTCACCCATTTTCTAGGATGGGTTGTTGTTATGTGCCTTCAAGTTGACTCCAATTTATGGTGACTCTATTGTAGGGTTTTCTTAGCAAGATTTATTCAGAAGAGGTTTGCTCTTGCCACATTGAGAGAATGGAGCAAGGCCACCCAATGGTTTTTGTGGCTGAGCAGGGATTTGAATTCTAGTCTCCCATGCCAGCTCTGTTCAAGTTTTTTAGTAGTTGAAAACAAGATTGCTGTTCTGTTATAATCTTGATCTGCCTGAGTCTTATGCTTCTCTGTGCCCTGTTTAAGGCTGTCAGACTCCCAGGTGATTATATCTACATTCAACAGAAACTGACATGGGGAAATCCAGGGATTACATAGCGTTACAATTGGAAGCAGAAGCATGGTCCAGGTAGTCAAAGGACCAAATGGGAAAAGCAGTGATGGGCAAAGTCCAAAGCCAGGAAAGGAGTTGCCAGAAAGATCAGACTGAGGTACTCCCTGAAGATCAACAAAACCAGTGACATCTGACAAGGTGACAAGGAAATGTTGAGGTCATTTGTCTGCTACAACAGAATAGCCTGGGCTGAGCTAATATATAGCCAGCAGTAAATTCTGGCCTCATTAGCTCAGCATTCTGTATTTAAAATGGAGCAGGGCATTTCCTGACCTTTTGCTCCTGTAAGTTTAATTTATGACACTGTATAGGTGAAGTGCTTCTGTATTCTTCTGCTCCTAATCTGCAGCTCCTGCCTGCAGAAGACCAAGGTCTGCCTCTCCAGGTACTAAGATAGCACTTCTTTCCCCCTTCTTCATTCAAGGTGGCTTGGATGGAACATGACAGTATAAGCTGAAATAAATGTCCCTGAATCCTTATACAAATATTAATACTGGAATAGAGCCAAAGAGTCCCTTCTCAGAAATGAAAGTTCCTTCTGTTTGAGGAAAAGTCTTTTGATGCAATCCTTGACAAGCTGCATGCCCCTTTCTTATCTTCATCCCCCTCTCTTCCTCTTTTTTTGACTTTCTTTTATTAGTTTGGTGCATTTGCTGCTATCCTGCATGGTAAAATTAAGTAGAATTACTCTGTCTCCTAACCAGCATTACTTGAAAAGCCTATCTTTTGGTCTGAGAATTCCCATAGCTGACTGATAATTCTGGGGGTGTAGTCCAAAAAGGTAACTTTCCCAAGCTCTGAGGTTGAAACCTTAGTAGAAAAATAAAGCTATTCAACAAGATTAGTAGGGAAATGTAGACTACTCTGGGCTTTCCTTTCTGCTGCTAGTGAATGGAGTGTGATTTTCCTCATGGCTCTTGGAGACATAATTACTAGACAAGCTGTAAAATTGAACTGACAGTCGCAAGCTGGGAGAAAAGGCCCTATGTGCCTCTTGAAGCAACTCAGTAGAAATGAAAGATGATTAAGAGGTGTGAATCCCCACAAGGGAGAAGATGGTCCTTGCCTTCTAGGCCTGGCATCAAATAATAACTCCAAATATCTGTTTTAAGTATATATTTTACATAAACATCAGTGAAGAAGAAGAAAAAGAAAAGAAGTGGGTTTTGATTTTTATGCGTGTCATAATTGAAACAGTTTCTCACACACAGTAATCAAGCTCAATATATTGCTACTGATTATGTCTTCTGTTGGACTGCCAGCAATGGGGGCCAGAACCTTTTATCAACTTATACTGCTCCAGCCCCACAAAACCTAACAGAACCATCATTCAGCTATCACCAGCACAATGGCCAACCTTCTCCCCATGTAGCCAATGCCCACTAAAGTAGGTTGGGGTGAGTGGTGAATTATGATCATGGCAGTGGTATTAAAATTGTGACTAAGCAGTGACTGTGGCCATTTCCGCACTACACTATTATAGAGCTATTATTCCACTTTCAACATCCTATGGAATCCTGGGGTTTGTAGTTTAGGGAGGGGCATTTAGAATTCTCAGCCAGAGAGCTCTTTGCCCTCAGTAGACTACAAACCCCAGAATCCCACAGGATGTTGGAAGTGGAATAGCAGCATTATAACAGTCTAGTGCAGAAATGGCCCTTAGTTAAGTATAAGCTGATATAGGATTCTAGGCTGTAATGGGGTTAATAAAGGGAGCAATTAATAAGTAAAAAGGAGAGCATGGTAGGCTTATTTTGCTGTTGTTTTTGTTTGTTATCTACCATATTTGCTGGCACATAAGATGCACTATGTCCCCTAAAAATATCCTCTGAAAATGGGGTGTGTCTTATACACCAGAAAATAGGGTGACTCTAAAAACAGAGGGAAGGGAGGGGGAGCAAAAGGAGTTCTTCCTGCCTAGGCAAAACAGGAAGGGAGCAGGTAGTGAAAGCCTAGTGTAGCACTCCTTACCTTCCCCTCCTCTCTTGGCGGAGCACTCTTTTCATTCCCCTCCTCTCCTGTGCATTTTGACTCTGCTGAGAGTTCTCCATGCCCAAGCAAAACAGGCAGAGAGGGATGGAGTGCAGCATTCTTTTCATTCCCCTTCTGTGCATTTTGACGTTGCTGGGAGTTCTAGTTACCCAGGCAAAACAGGAAGGGAGGAGTGGGGGAAGCCTGGTGCAGCATTCCTTTCACTCCCCTACTTTCCTGTTCATTTGCCTCACCAGGAAACTAAAAAAAACTTTCTGGAAAAATACCCCTTGAAAAGCACGGTGCATCTTAATGCATCTGATACGCCAGAAAATAGGGTATACTGCTTTTTATCCAATTTGGGACCCAAGGTGGCTTACAATTAAACACAGCTAAACATTCCCAACATACAAAAGTTTAAAGTGTAGTTAAACTATCAAAAATTTAAAATCTGTTGAAAACATAAACCATTAAAAAGAAAACAACAACTAGAAAGTCCAGCAAATTGTGCAAAGGCCCTTTTCCTTTGGGCAACCAGTCTTCCAAGGCCTGCAGAAATAAAAATGTATTTCCCTGTCTACAGAAGGATAGCAAGGAGGCTGCTGGTCCAACTTCTCTAGGAAGGGACTTCCAGAGCCTGGGAGCAGTCACTGAGAAGGTTCCTCTCTCATGTTCCCAGCAGATGTACTTGTCAGGATGGCGGGACAGAGAAAAGGGCCTTCCCAGAAGGCCTCAAAGCATGAGCAGGTTTGTATGGGGTGATATGGACTTGGGACATATAAGGCTTTCTGGGTCATAACCAGCACTTTGGATTGTATCTGGAAATAGACCAGCAGCCATTGGAGCTGTTGCAACAAAGGATTTGTTTGCTCTCTGTATCCAGCCCCAATTTTTACAGTCTGGCTGCAGGAATCTGGACCAGCTGAGCTTTCCAAAACTCTTTTTCTAACTCACTTCAGCCCCTGTGATTTTAACAGGAAATAGCTGCACTTTAAAGTAAGTGAAGCCTGAGAGAACTGGATATTCCTGCAATGACATTTGTTCTTTTTTTCATGGAAAACACATATTCACAGTTCAAATCCTTGTTTAATATTTGTGTATTGTCTTGCAAGGCAAAGTTCAGCCTGACGAGAACATGGGGTTAGATCCAACATTGGTCTTTCGCTAGCTAGTGGAAGGGCTCAGTTCACAAAAGTTTTCTCCATCCAGTTTTAGGAGGTCTTCCATTTCTTTCTGACCACATAGCCTACCAAACAGCTGTATCTGGTTACATTTTCCACTGCTATAAGAAAAGTCTCTAAGTAAAGCCATCTCTGTGGGAAGGTGTTTGTAGAATAGTACAGTTGTTGGGAAACCAGTGGAGGCCATGAATTATCTTCGTGGCTTATTGATCTGAGTATGAACTTGTGTTGCCTTGAGTAGTTTGTCGTATGCCTACATTTCCAATTGTTTTCATATACAAACTGGTATAAATATAGATCAGATGGCGGAACAATTCTGAGCCATACACATTCAATTTTCCAGATTACATGGAGAGTGTCATTTCAAAATGAAATGCTGGGATCTTTAGGACATTTAACTCTGGAGTTCTTCCAAAAAGAGAATTGTGTGAGTGCCAAGCATACCAAATGCATGCTTGACCCTGACACCTGCAACCCACACAGAAACAGTGCCAATCTCTGCTGGCCTATACAGACCGTTGCCAGTTTTTCCTCCTTAGTAATTCATTCTGATTCTTTCAAACAAAGCAGCTATACAAGCCAGGTGTGCTAGGGGTCTCTTTTGCTCTGAATTCAGTGCCCATTTCTGTCACAGAAGTCTGACCCTTCTCCATTACTTCATTTGGCTTCACTGTCCAAAGTAATTTGTGCCTGGAACAGCTTTTGTTGGGAATTAAATCAGCTGAACTCTATCACCTCAATTTTTATTTTTATGGAAGTTTGCCATTTGGAGTGGGCAGGTCCTTGGCCTTGAAAAACCAAATTACTGACAGTTCTGACTTGTTCCACTTTAACAAAATCCAATAGGAGGCACAAAGGAATCTATAAAAACTGACATCATGGTCTCATAAATTCCTTGTTTTAAAAAAAGAGCCCAAGGCATGCTGTTGAATTGTTCCCTATTACAGAACTGAATGTTATACTAGAACCCTGTTCTGTACCATCATCAGACCCTCAGGTCATCTCATGCTGAGCGTCACTTTAGATAAGAAGACCGTGGGACAAATTCAGGATTGCCCCTGTCATTAGGCAGAATGAGGCAACTTCCTCAGGCAGCAGAAGCTGGGGTGAAAAGCTGAAGTCATTTGTGGCAGGAATCGAATGTACTGCCAGACCGTCTGAGAGACTGTATCTCCCAACATGAACCTATTCAAATTTGTCTTACTACTGGTTAGACTTCATCTTGAATACTGTGTCCAGTTCTGGGCACCCCAATTCAAGAAGGACTTGGTCAACCTGGAGCAAGTCCAGAGGAGGGTGACCAAAATGGTGAGGGGCCTGGAGGCCATGCCCTATGAGGATAGACTTAGAGAGCTGTGTATGTTTAGTCTGCAGAAGAGAAGGTTTAGAGGGGACATGATAGCTATGTTTAAATATTCGAAGGGATGCCATGTAGAGGAAGGAGAGGGCTTGTTTTCTGCTGCTCCAGAGACCAGGACAAGGAGCAATGGATTCAAGCTGCAGGAAAGGAGATTCCACCTGAACCTCAGGAAGAACTTCCTGATGGTCAGGGCTGTCCGGCAGTGGAATATGCTGCCTCGGAGTGTAGTGGAGTCTCCTTCCTTGGAGGTTGTTAAGCAGAGGCTAGATGGCCATTTGTCGGCAGTGCTTTGAGGGTGTTCCTGCATGGCAGGGGGTTGGACTGGATGGCCCGTGTGGTCTCTTCCAACTCTACATTTCTATGATTCTATGATTCTATGAAGGCAAAATTTAAACTACGCAATCACACAGTTAAACAGAAGTAACAAACTTCACCAAAAAAATACCTGCCAAATACACTACATAATAAATAGATGATAAATATAACTAACAAAAACACTATAAATATTTAAAAAGATGGTTTCCAGTTTTCCCAACAGAGGGCCTTTCCGCACTACACTGTTATAGTGCTATTACTCCACTTTTAACACCCTGTGGAATTCTAGGGTTTTGTCGTTTACTGATGCCAAAGAGCTCTCTGACTGAGAATTCTAAAGGCCCCTCCCTAGAAAGGTGAAAGGTTGAATGAGTACTGGGGTGATAGAGATAGAGGAAAAACTAGTCAAAAAGAAAAAGAGTGGAAGTGGCTACATCCACACACAAGGAGACAGGAGGGAACATGGAGTGGCAAAAACAGAGACTAAGGATTTCCAGTCAAGGTGAAGAAGCTGGTACTTCTGTTAATCTGCAATAAATGATGAATGCCTGAAGTGGCAAGCACAGCTTCTGGGATTTCTGCTTACTGTTCCATATGATTTTGGGATTTTAGCTTACTCTGTTTCACTGGATACACACATTTAAATCTTTTAGTCTACTGCCCTGGTGTAGTATTGAAGAGTAGTGTAAAAATATTTCTTTCTGATAAACAAATAAATAAAATTATGATCTGGACTGCATAAGACTGCCAAGGTTAGCCCCATTGTCAGGCAAAATGAAGCCACTGCTGTAGGAGGCAAGTCTGGGATAACATAAAAGCGTGGTAAATGGCTTGTCATTTTGTTTCTTTATAGTGCTTTTACTGCTAGGGATTGGGGCATGTGTTTATTGGATTTCCTGCCTCCTGAAGATTACCTTTAGGTAATACGTACCTGGATGTGGGTAAAGGCAGTGGGTGTATTTGTGTGAATGATACTTGCTGATCTGCATCAGCCGTAAAATGGCTTAGATCAGCCCCCACCTGCTCACTTGGGAGCAAGTTTGCACAGAAGTTCTTTGGGATTGTTGTTGCTACATGTCTTCAAGTTGTTTCCAACCTGTTATGACCTGACTGTGTACCTATCACAGGGTTTTCTGGGGCTGAGAGTGTGTGACATATCCAAGGTCACCTATTAGGTTTCCACAGCTGAGCATGAAATTGAACTCTGATTCCCAAGGTCATACCTTCCCAATTTCTAGGTGGCAGCCATCTGCACCTTTCTGACTGCATCACCCACTCATATTCTTTCAACTTCTGCCTCCCAGATCCTCCCGACAGAACCACTCTGTAGCCTTTTCTTGGTCTCCTTGTTCTTCTGTCCAGCATGCCACCTCAAGAAGTTTCAAATGAGTTAGAGCTCACCTCACAGCTAAGGCCGGGGAGCGGTGAGCAGGAAAGATTATTCCAGGATATTCAGGGGCTGAGAGTGTCTGACATACCCAAGGTCTTCCAGTAGTTTCCATGGCCACGATGGGAACTGCGGGAATTGAACTGTGGTCTCCAGGGTCATAATCCATCACTTAGACCGCTACACCACATTTGTCTAGAAAAATTGCCTTCACCAATTTTGCCTTAGGATAAGCCACTAGTGCCCACCCTAGCCTAATCCACAAGCTGAAAAGCTGAAGTATCATATGTGGAGAAAGGTAAATAAATAAATACAAGCAATTGAAGAAGTCCGTATCAGCAGATACAACCAGTGCACCTCAGAGCATTTGGACACTTTGGATTGGAAAACATATGTGCACTCAAAATAGATGATCCATCCAACATTAAATACTTCATCGATGCAATCATATGCATGCTTACTGGGAGGTGCATCCAGTTTCATTCACTGGGCCTTACCCTTAAATGATCAAGAAGAGGACCCTAGACAGCCCAAACTATCATTATCTTGTACATTTGGGGGGGGTCCCCATTCTCAAGTCCCTTGCATCCAATCTATGGAGAAATCTGGGAATTTTTGTAAGTTTTTCTAAAAATAAAATTAATTAACAATTTTCACACATCCCTACAGAGAATTATAGTCTCCTTGTCATAAATTTCTGTGGGATAGCAAACCATACATCTAACTCTCAGTTGCTAACAGCAATGGGTCTTATAAATGAATCAGAATTAGAAATGAATCAGAAACCATTAGAAATGGGCTCTATCGTATTATGATTCTGCAAAAAACTTGTCTTTTTCTTTTAAAGAATTCCTTGATACACTCAGTGATCCAAGTGATATGATCAACACTAATTTTTTTCAGATTCCTTAATATCCTGGTTCTAACAAGATACAATGATAATATTTTATTTGGGGAAAGGGAGATCATTTGGACAGCTGTTTCCAAGCAGCACACTCATATTTACAGCAGCAGTCTGGTGGGTATCAGGGAATGGCTATACCGAGTGCTGAAAGCTATCAAGGACACACACTTTAAAATAGCTCTCTTCATGTAAATCCTTTTATGCTGGAATAGCAACAGGGAAAATTGGCTGCTTTTGCTGTAATTAACTCAGTTTAGGACTAGCTTCTCTCTCTTTGCTAAATTAGCTTCCGCTAATCACTTAGAAGTAGCTATTGGACTTGCTGTTTTGAATCAACATTTGCACATATCGTTATGCAACCCTCTGAAACATAAGTGTTGATATTCTGATGTTGTTTCTCAATCAGACTGGATAGTTCTTTCTTAAGCACATTGCTGTCATAATTCCAAGACTATGGTCATTTCTGCACCTTACCCATTTCCATTATCCTCCTGTCACAATTCCAGCAGTCCCACTGCCAGAGGATGGGAGTGCGACGTAAATGCTTCCTTCCGCACCTGGTTGCCTGCCTATGGAAGGGTAGCGCAAGCAACTTGTGACTTCCTTTTGCAGTGCAGCTGGCCACTTCCCATGCTGCACTGGGGAAGGAAGTGCCTAAATTGTGCTTCCTCCCTTTCCACAGAGCTGCCAGCAATGGGAGCATTGCGCTATCATGGCCATCACCATATTTTTTTCCAATAATAGAATATCTCACTATCACAATGGGTGGGGATGCACTGGCAGTGGGACTACGATAACGTCATGTGAAAGCAAGACTTGCAGACTGCCAGCAATGCGTCTTCATCACGGGACAGCGACGTTGTGTGGAAATGGCCTACATCTTCTGGAGATGGTATTATTCAGCCAGTTAACTTTACCTGCTCTTCTTCACTGGTTTTCTGAATTTTCACATTGACAAGTTACTTTCAACTGTGAAATCTGAGGCATATTGATAAGAGTTACTTGAAAAGGTCATAGTATTATTATTAGCATAAGAATAGCGCATGGACAGAACACCTTTCAAGCCACTGTTGCTATCAAGAATTTCAAATTAGTCAACTGCAGCCTCCCCAAATTGACTGAGTGTATTGTAATAACTGAACCGTAAAATGTGATTATAGCGAGAATACATTGAGACCACCACTATTCATTGTCATTAGATTTCATCTTGGGGTGAGTGAGAGAATTTTGTTTCAGTCAGGAAAGGGAATTTAGTGATGCTAAACACCCTCTCCTTCCCATGGGGATCATAAAAATGGCTCCATCACAGCTCCTGTTTGAATTTCAGAAGATGCTTCTACTTGGAATAATAAGATTTTTTCTTAGACAGTAAGTACCATTGTGCAAATTTCTTTGTCACAAATAAGGTGGGGAGAGAAAGAGTTAATTTTTTCCTTTACAAGGAGTGTTGAGGCTCCCCCACATCTCTGTCTCTTACACACAAACGTACTAGCCTAAATCCTATTGGTAATCCCAAATAAAGTAGACCATTAAAAATCAATTATTGAATGGTGAGTCAACAATTATGTACATCCAGTTATTTCAATATGCCTGCTCTATCTGGGACTACCAATATGAGTCTAATAGCATTCATACAATAACCATCAAAGCTAGCATGGTCTTCAGCTCCAAATCTGTAGTCTGGTCTCAGGTTTTCCGCTGCTCCAGCAACTCTTCTTGTGACTCATTAGATAGGCAACTATGACCCTCCAGATATTTGCAACCCCCATCAGCTTTAGTCAGCATAGAGAATAATCACAGCTGCCCTCTTTTGCCATAAGGTAGATCCATAAACTGTCAGTTTCTAAGATGGGGTTAACTAGCATGCAAAATAAAACATTTATAAATTGTCAGTTTTTGCTGCTAAGGATGGGAAGAATATTTGAAAATATTTTTTTAAAATTGTAAAAAAATATGTTTTCTGGTAGTCTTAAAACCTTCATGAGAAGAAGCCTGGACTGACAAGAAATATTTGCAGTTCAGGACTTATTCTATGCAAAATTCACACAGGGTTGCTTTGTGCAGTCTTATTCTTTGCAAAATTTGCATGTAGTATTTTTGTGCAGAAAACAGTCTTACTACCTTCTTCTGAAAAAGCACTTCATGTCAGTTTCCAACCTACCAGAGTTGCTAGTTGCCAAGGCCTCTTGACAGTGCCCATTGTGCCAAAGTGCAGTGAAGCAGCCACATTTCCGGGGCATATATTTGGGAGGACAGAGCAGTGGCAAGGGGATTGAGAGCAGAGCTATCTGTGCCTAATAACTGATCTTGCAGTTCAAAATCCATCCTGCTGTGCTCAAGTCCAGTGGCATACACTGTTTGCTAGACTTCCAGATTTAAAACTAGAGAGGCCTCCTGTGTCTTTAATCATCATGTAGAAGCAGGAGTTTCAGTGGGTGTTGCTTGTCACACAACCAGGCAATAAGCAACACCTTCTGAAATTCCTTCTTCTACGCAATGTACAGAAGCCCTCTCCAGTTTTCACTCTGACAGCTTTACCTGTCACTACCATTGAAGTAAGGTTCAACTAGTCCAGTCAGTTTCTTGATGTAGACTTGCAAGGGATTGGAGTGGGGGAACATCATCTTGTGCACCTTTGGAAAAGAATCTGGTACAATTTCTTTTGGGATTACAACTGCCAGAATGCTCTAGCTGGGTGATTCTGGGAATTTGTAATCCAAGAATAACTTTTCTCAGTTATTCTACAGGGACAGCATATAAAAACTATTGGAAATACAAAGGGATTGGTGCAGGGTTTGTATAAGCTACTCAGATCTTATCTTATACAGATAGAAGTCTGTGTTTCAAAACAGCAGAATTTGAACATATTGTACTGATTTAAAAGGCTCAATATTAAAACAGTGAAATATAAGTTAATACCATAAGGAAAACAACTGTTGGTCATTGAGGATTGGGAAGAAACATATGAGTTATTTTGGAATTCAAGCAGAAATTAATTTTAGAAAGTACAGTTACATTAAGCCTTCTTCCTTTTTCATATAATGGTATCTTCAGAATAACCATATCCAATATCTTGCTTTATTTTTTTTTAAATCTTGAGCAGTATAATAATACCTTGCTGGCAATTAAACACAGCATGGATGAGCAAGTATGAGTGATGATTTTAACGCAAATAATAGGAATATATCTAAAATAATCTTAGGTTAATCTAATTGAATCAACCACCTTTGTTGCCATGTACTTTTCATGCTGGCTTTGATTTGCAGGCAAATTATATTGCTAGGTAGAAACAATTGTAGCAGCTTCTCAATTTGTAGCTAACAGACTTGAGATTCCCATCTTGTAGCAATAGACCTGCTGAAGTCCACAGGACTTCAAATAGTCATTACTGACTTCTTCCCTTGATTTCAGTGGGTCTAACTCAAATCCCAATTAAATCTCGGTCCAAGTAAACCAGCTGAAATTAATGGGTAAATCAGGATTGAGGTTTTTTGATTTCACAGGATCTGCTTTGACTACATCTGAATTCATCCCATTGAAATACTGAACAGTTACCATATTTGCCAGCGTAGAAGGCGCACCCATGTATAAGATGCAGCCCCTTTATACACTGGCAAATACTGTTTGCTGGTATATAAGACACACCAACGCATAAGATGCACCCCATTTTCAAACAGTATTTTTCAAGGGGAAAAGTCAGTCTTATATGCCAGCAAATACTGTATTAAGAACTGTTGTGAATGTGATTTAAGAACTGTGTGGAATCTCTAGGGAATTTGGGGCAGGGGGGTTTGCTTCTGTCAACCCAACCACACATGCCTAAATCTAGATCTGACCTTTCTGAAAGAAAATGGTAGATACCTTGGGGCGTAATAAAAAGAAAGATACAAAGACAGTAATGGACAATTTGTGGGTGTCCGGCAACTACTGGATTGCAACTCCGAACATTCCTAGCTAGTATAACCCATAGTGAGGACTTGTGGTCTAACAATATCTGGAGAGCCACAAGTTGCTCACCCATCGGTTAGAGATACTCAGAATCATGAGACAGCAGAGACCATAAAGAACTATCATTGAAAAATCCAAGTATCCTGGTGAAAAGTTGCTTCTGTTGGGTCTTGAAGGATGGTTTTCATGGCCTGCCTTCATTCTCATAATTATACAGTTCTCCTTTTTGCCCCAAGAAAATTAAATTGGCAAAATTAAACAATATGTTCCCTGTCCAAGATGGATATTTTTATTTAACTTATTACTTGAAATATACAGGGTTTTTTTTGCCCTTTCTCCAGTTTTATGTCCTTTAGTGACTTTGGTAATGAACCATCCATAATATGAGTTTTTAAAGTGTGTGAGAGTAACTACTGAGTAATGTGTAGATGCAGACTTTTTGACACATACAGTTGAGTATGTTATATTATTATAGGAAGTTTGGAAAATCTCTTTAGGAGACTTTTACAACTACACAAAAATTCAATCAATACAAAATTATTGTGGGGACATGAACATACACACTCGCGCTACTCATACACTCATGGAAACCCACTGGTTCTTGAAAGTTCATAAATTTCAAGCACAGAGAATTCCAAAAACAGTGAATTTCTGATCTTTATGAATAAATTTTACAAAATTTAACAAGAGCCTTTCTCTCTTCCTGCATGCTAAAATGCAGTTCTACTGATCCACATAAATTGAACTGCATGCAGCAGAAATGAATGGAAGTGGTGTAATGTCCTTACCCTGAAGCCCGAACTCAAGCATTAGATCTCTGTAGAGCTAGCCCTATTAGGCACACTTGAACCAGCTGCCTCAGATGGCTGATGCTGCTGGACTATGGCAGACCCTCCCAGCTGTTCTTCCTGAGCCTCATGGCTTTTCCTTCTTGTGGACAAAGTTGGGATCCTGGATCTTCTATCACAAATCTTCTTTGGCTATTGTGGATGATCTTATTCTACTGGTAATGTTGAAGATTCATCTGCCAGTCCAGTGGATTTCTGTACACAAAGTTGGGGGAGGTGCTATCTGAAAAAAAGTTATTCTTGTACTATGTAGGGTCAAAAAGACATTAAGGGAAATACGTCTCTCCTATAATTAATCCCGTTTGCCTCCCACAATGGAATTTCCTTAGAGATATAACCCTTAGCAATCAAATTTGCAAATGTATTTACTTTCCAATAGCCACTTGCAAAACAAACCATGCTAAATGCCAGATGCATTGGTGAGAAAAATAATATAGGATGACAAACAAACATCTCTCACTACTTAGGGGAGAAGCTCTATTAAAAAGTATTTAATGTATCATCTAATGTAACCCTAAATGTTCAATTAAGAATAGAGAGAACTTGAGTTTTTCATGTACTATCACTCTGGCCCATTCACAGTAATTATGTGTGAATGGCTGCAGATGTCTTCATCTTCCAGTTCTTGCCTTCCATTTGTAACCTCCTATGTTCAACACTACTTCTTCCGTATATTTTCTTACCACAGAAAGGTATTAAGGAGGATAAGGAAGACTAACCGTACAACTTAGACTGGGAGCGCCAGACTCCATCTGCCTGGAAGCGACCTTACTGGGTCATCCTGGGCCACTTCCTTTCCCTCCAACTCTCTCTCAATCTCATAAATCCTACAGCATGAGTGAGTAATAGTGGGTGGCTAGGGGTTGCATTACTTTCCATGGAGACCTTGTACAGCTGCATTCCCCCACCACATCCCCATAGAAAAAAATCAAAATTTTGCCCCAAAATGCCCTCACAAGGATGTGGAGGGAATTTCTGTCATGTTTTGAGGCTACCTGGGTCTCTGTAAGCCCAGAAGAGGTCTATTTTTAGCAACAAGAAGTAAACAGATATAATTTCCTGTTTTAGAAAAAGGCCTCTTCTTGGCCTACAGCAGTGGTTCTCAACCTGTGGGTCCCCAGATGTTTGTGGACTTCAGCTCCCAGAAGCCCCAGCCACTGTGGTCAATGCTCAAGGCTTCTGGGAGCTGAAGTCTAGAAACATCTGGGGACCCACAGGTAGAGAACCACTGGCCTACAGGGTTGTATGAGGCCCTTTCCATACTGCACTGTTATAGCACTATTATTCCACTTTCAACCTCCTATGGAATCTTGGGGTTTGCAGCTTAAAAGAAGAGTCTTTAGAATTCTCAGCCAGAGAGCTCTTTGGCCTTAGCAAACTACAAACCCTAGAATTCCACAGGATGTTGAAAGTGGAATAATAGCACTATAACAGTGTAGTGCGGAAAGGCCCTAAAAATGTGAGGGGAGAAACACACCGAGTTCCTTGATGGAAAAAGTGTGGTGTAAATTTAATCATCAATAAATAACAAAAATGAAGCTGATTAATTTACCAGTTAAATCAATTAATGTTTCTAGACTTGTTTAGAATCCTCCTCAGTGCCTCAACTCTGCTGTTCTTGGAAATGCTGTTGCCTAACACTCCCATATGCAACTCCCTGCTTTGTTCCTTCTTCCTTCCCTGTCTGTTTTATAGCCTTCCGCTCCAGACTGCACGTCCAAGGAATTTTCCAGAGATGGTCCAGTTATCTCATCTTGTTTTCAATGGAGCTGTGTGGAAATAAATTAAGGAGCCACTCATGAATCCACTTCAGCAAATGAAAAGCCAAACCCCAACCTATCTTGAAAAAGAAGATTATGTTAGATCATCCCATTCAGAGAGATGGCAAGGACAATGAACCTGCCATCATCAAAAATGTATACTCAGTTCAAATGTTAGTGTAATTTAATTACATTTAAGGTCTGATCGTGAGTAGAATAAAATAATCTGCAGGATGTGACTACTGGGAACATATTTAATAAAATTGAAGAGAATAAATTGTAGGGCTCCTATGAGAACATGTCTTAAGTAGCAAACAGTTATTAAAGCACTTCCCTTATTCAACTTCCAAAGTGATGACAAAACTCACAGGGAAGACATGTTATCGAGTTGCAGCAAATATAACAGGCCCTTGTGACTTTGCAAAGGCTAATAATATGCTATTTTACTCTGAAATAAAGCCAACTGTGTTCAGTGGGACTTAGCCCATTTCCGCACTAGACTGTTACAGTGCTATTATTCCATTTTCAACATCCTTTAAGGCCTCTCCCTAAACCGCAAACCCCAGGATTCCAGAGGATATTGAAAGTAGAATAATAGCACTGTATAACAATCTAGTGCAGAAATGGCCTTACTTCCAAGTAAATTTTAGAAAAGGTATTTTTAGACTAGTTTCCATGCAGGCTGGGGATTCTGGCAGTTATAGTCCATAGATAACTTTTCCCAGCTCTGCTCCCAAGTCGGTATATATAGGGCTGCGCTCTTGTGTATTTAGATTGCATCTGAATGTAACAATAAACTATAGTTTATCATTATATGAATGAGCCTTTGATTAGAGAAATCCTCTTTTCTATCCTCATTCGTGGCCACTAGAAAGAGACAAGTTTCTTTCATGATTTCGGTTAACCATAAGTGTAATGTTTTATTCAAATCCTATTTCCTGGTTAATTTCAATAACCATGGTTCAGTGAAGCGAGTCATCTCGATAAACTGAGGTTTGACTTTAACTTGTTTCAATAAACCATCATTAAGGCTATCTTCATGGAACCAGGAACATTCTGTTGCTGTTCTGTTCTTGTTGGAAAAGAGACAATAAAATTATTCTCTTGCTTTCTGGCCCATGTATGCTCTAAGATGTCCATGAGAAATATTCATATATTCAAACGGTATCAGCGACTTAAACCCTAGGCCATTTCTGCCCTACGCTGTTATAGTGCCATTATTCTACTTTCAACATCCTGTGGAATTCTGGGGTTTGTAGTTTACTGAGACCAAAGATGCCCTTCCCTAAACTGCAAACCCCATGATTCCATAGGATGTTGGAAGTAGAATAATAGCACTATAACAGTGTAGTGCAGAAATGGCCCTACTCTGCTTGATCCAAGCAGTATGCACCCAGAGCTCTCACTACTGCAAAAGTGCCCACAGTTGCTTTGCTAGAGAAAAAAGAGTTTCATAAAGATATCCTGTTATGAATGCCATATAATCTTTGTGACTGAATTGAACAGAGAAGCCTGTGCACACTTAAACACTGAAATATGATTTGTATGATGGTGTATTTCACTAAAGGCTGTTACTCCACTGGAAAATCCTATCCCAGGGTCCACAATTTTGATATTAAATATGATTCCATGTGCCTGAGAGATCGCCCGGATGAGCACATAGGCAGCAACGATCAAACAATCGAAAACCTGGTCAGGCCAGTAAAATCCCCCGTCACATAGCCCCAGGAGACCTCAAGCTGTGCAAACCTACAGTAAACAAAGGGTCCTCAGCCCCTGAGAAGCCAACTTGAGGGGATTAGTATGTTTGCCCCAAGTTGAGCAAAATCCTATCAGGCAAGGACCGTTTACATGAAGTCACACCACAACCCAATGCAGCTGAAGATCCTGAGACTTTGGCAGCACCTTGTAATCTCATCACACAAAGGAAGTTACCATTGTGGAGCTTGTTTCTTGTTGCAACACCCATTGTTCTCCCCGGGAGAGGATTAGCCCTCCAGGTACTTTTCCCCCTACAAATAGCTCCAGTTTTGGAGCGGTTCTTTGGCTCACTCCCAGTCATCCCAGCAGACCATTTCTCTGTCCATTGAGTAATCCCCTCAGCCCTCTCTGTGCTGAGCCCCACTTCTCCGCTGTTTTTCCCAGACCAAGGACTTCAGGAAAAGGTGCAGTATTTCCCCAGCTACAACCCCTTCAATATTCCCCTATCCAGTTTCCTCTCTTTTGCTTCTTAATAGGTCGTGCGTGAGTATGTGAGTGATTGCGTTGGTGTGTGAGACTTTCATTCAATAAAATCATTTATTGGACATTTTTGTTTGGTTTTTGGCTTGGCCTGACCCCGTAAAAACTGGGTAAAAAGACCCCGCTAAGTTACCCTGCCTCTTGCATTGCTATTGCTCGTGCTCTGACTAGTTTCCATTCCCCATCACATGGAGCACATTGAGGTGTCCCCCAAGGGACCCCAGAAATCAGGGTAACAAGGCCAATCTAGTTGATCATTCTGCTCACACAGCAGCCAAAGAGTTACTTATGGAAAATCAACCAGCTGGATGTAACTGTTACACCCTCCATCTTGTGTACCCCAGCAACTGACATACAGAGAAATTGTGTCTCTTTTAGTGGAGGTGATACATAGTTATGCTGACTCATAGCCATTATACAAACTTTGATTGTGTCTAATCCCCTTTTGAGACCAACCAATGGTAGACTTCATGATGTCTTGTGGCAGTGAATTCTACTCTTTAGAGTTTTAGAAAATAAATCACAAGTGAATGTCTAGGTTGGAGGTAAATACTCCAAAAAAGCTGGAGCTGTTTACCTTCAGACTGGAAAGTGCCGGTGAAGGAAGATTTTTAACTCCCTTTTTACCTTGAAAATGCACTTTAAAACGCTTCCATCCTACCCAATCACCTCATAAGGAGGGAAGAGAAATTTTGCTATCCCCTCATATCCTTCAGCATTCAGGTAGGAATATACTAATATGAGATACAAATAACTCTTATTATATAATACTGAGCATGAAATAAATAAATAAACACATTACCATTTCCTTCTGTCATTAGCCATGAGAACTGAAGCTTTGGAGAGTTGGTGCAAGCCATTTTGAGGGTGAAAATTTCCACCTCCCCCATCTTTCCATGTTGTGTGGGTTGTTGTCAACTTCAGCTATGATGTCAAGAGAAATGAGACTGAATCAGAGACTTGAAAACTTTACTGTTTTGGGTGACAACTACCAAAGACTTTATTCACAAAGAAGAAGAGCCACGAGGATCAGGAGGAACAGCTTGGAGGGGCTGCCATATTCCCCCAGCCTTTGCCATTTGAGGCGGTTGGAAAGATCTTGAACATGGCCAGTGCTTAGGGCAGAATTATGTCATACTTGTAAATGTTGAATTCTGTGTACTGTTTGAGATAATCCCCATAGTTGTACATCCACAGAGACACCAAAAATATAGGCAGTCCATACCAATGAATCAGTTCTAGTAGTTTTCATCTCTGAGAGTACAGTAGCAAACTCCCAATCAATAATTAATCAATAACACCTGAATCATAACAATTTTTTTTTATTTCGTTTGTGCAAACGGGAAGTAGCTGTGCTTATGCACCCAGGACAAACCACTCCAAAGAAATGGCTGCATGTAGGCAGCTATATACCCTGCTAAGCATGATTACAGAAGCAGAAAATACTAGTTAATTGGCTACTTCAAATACATACATATAGGAACTATGTCATGAATACATTATTATGTCAGCTTTCAAACATTGCACATGTCCATATAGGTGGTCCCAAATAATAATAACAGATTCCACCTTGGGTTATGTAACTTAATGTTCTCATGAAGCATAACTGAGCTGTAGGTAACTAAAGTTCATGTCTCACTGCACCCCCTCCCCTCAGTCTGGTTTCAACTGCTTCTTGCTTACAAAGTTGCAAGGACACCTGCAATTCCATTTCTTTAAAATAACTTTTAAAGAAGGAATGTACGAGGGAACGCTGCCTCTAATGTCCAAAGATTTTCACATTTGTCTGTGGCAGACAGACTTACTCATTGTATTCAATGTAACTTTTATATGTGTCTGCATTCCAAGGCCCACTTCCCAAGGTGAGAGCAGGAAACAAGGCTTTCAAGGACTATCAAACTGGATTTAGCATGAGTTCTACAAGACTATTTGACTGCATGACTCATCATATTCTAACTACAACTTAAAAGATTTCCCCTCACAAAATCCATATTTTTATTTCACACCATCAACAGGAATGAGTTTTTAGTACAGCTAATGGGTCTTAATTCAAGATCAACCTGTCCCCAATACTAGGCTTAATAACAGGGAACTCATAAGAATATACTGTAGCTGGGGAAATTCATTTCATGCCCCACCTCTCTCCCCAGTGATTGTGAGGGTTGCAACTATATTAAAGAGGGAACAAGGAATCTTGACAGGGGATAGTAGATGATATCACTGTCTCTGCTAAAGTCTTGGTACTTTGATCCTGTGAGCTCCAGCTCCACTACACTACATGGACTGAAGCTTTTACTCTGAACTTTTCACACTGGGAGCAAATATTGCCTTATCTTCAGAAATGGAGGCATTCTCCAAAAGTGATACAAACGCTGGACACATTAAGCACTGACATAACTGACTGTAACAATCTGTTGTTGTTTTTTTCCCCTCAGCTTTCCCACTGTAGGTTGTTTTGCAAGATGGATGATGAAATGTAATTACAGTATACACTTGCTAGTTCTACATCATTTGTGTGATCAACTGGCTACCAGGCTGCAAGAGCTTCAAGGAAAATTTATGCACTTCCTGTAAGATGAAGGGTTACTATGGCAGCAAACCATGAAGCTTTACAGGAGTTTCTTTCTGGTATTCACAAATTCACTTTAGTTTGTATTCAGAGCATGTTGTGATACAGGGTGAACAATTTCATTACGCTGTGTACACACCTAAATCACTTCTGCTTCCACAGTATTATGAACAAGAATTATGTTCCAACAGAATGTAATAAGAAACAAGGAAGGGTAATTTCCCTTCATGGTATAGCCTCCTTTGCTAAAGGCAAGATAGAATATTTTCACAGTAAAAAATGCATTAATCTTATTGGCATGATGAAGTTTTATTGGGAAATTCTTCTGCAGAAGGATTCAGTTTTGTCTTTGGTGCTTATGCACAAAAAACTACAGGCAGAACAGAACCCACATGCCAATTGCTGCACTTTTTGAACTCCTTTCTTAGGTGATTATCTACTTATGTGTCGGAATAAGTAGTGAAAGAGTCAGTAGATTTTGGAACTAAGAATGAATAGTACCATATCACATTATTGGTCAAAGCAGGATCACAGTTTTGAAAGTAACACCCAGAATCTTAAATTAACTAAGGGCCTTTCCATAGTTTACTGAAGCCAAAGAGCTCTCCGGCTGAGAATTCTAAAGACCCCTCCCTAAACTGCAAACCCCAGGATTCCATGGGATGTTGAAAGTGGAATAAAAGCGCTATAACAGTGGCCCTTTCTGCACCTTACCATCATCGGGCACTGGGGTGCGGGGATCACGCGAGCAGCCTCTGGCGAGAGGCTCTTGCGTCCGGGGTCCTTTGGATCCTGTGATAATGGGGCTTCCCATTATCTAGACTTGGCTGAAGGGGGATACTTCCCTCTTAAGGTAAACTAAGGGTTAATGAGGTTTTAGGATTAGATTACATTTTACTGTGGGTCAGCCTCACAGGTCACAGGGAGAGAATTGCCCAGTCAAAAGGAAGAGGTGAACATCTTTGAGATGCTTTGAGATGCTTCGAGATGCTTCGGAGGAGAAGTTATAAAACTCCTTGCGAGACCATATGAGAGAGAGTCGACAAAGGAACATCCTAGAGATGGGATCTGTGCCAGTAGTAGGCTGCAGGCCCCCATGCCTCGCCTCCTGGCTTCTTTCCTCGTAGAACTTCTAAGCCTATGAATGTCTGTGAGTACTAGAACCAGTTATCTAGTCGTGTCAGGGACTTTTCATTATTTTGGAGGCTGGCTGATCTAAAGAATGTATCTGTTTTTGTAATTACTTGTAACTTAAGCGTACCTGGGAGGGGGGAGCCTTTCATGTGTATTATTGTCTTGTTTATTTGCATGCCTTGAATAAATGCTTTTCTGTAAAACCTCTGTTTCCTCTCCATTCCCACGCCATCCTTCGGCACACGCTAGATAGGACTTCTCTCACTCAGAAGGGGGGAGGTGAGAGGGAAGGAAAGGTCCTTAAGCCTAGGGATTGTCAATCCACTGAGCAGGGTCCCACTGTACTGTTCAGTTAATTCAGAATTCAGTGGGTGGTGGCAGCAAGAATTAGTAAACGCTAAGGGAATTTCCAGCTCCTTTTCAAAGGTGGAAGTCGGGCTTGAGGGGCTGGAAATAAACTCCAGTATGACAGCTCCGCATGAACTGCCTGCTTGCATGAGAACCTCTTCCTTCCACAGTGCAGCCTGGGACCTTCTCAGGCTGTGCTGGGGCAGGAAGCATGACCGGCGTGGCTCTGGAGGCTCCGCACGCCAGGTAAGTGCACGGGGGCCCTGGGAGCAATGCGCAATCGCACACCATTTTCAGCTTTTAGCTGAAAATGAAAAGGTGCACGATTGGTGCCTGCCAGCCCCTGGAGCATCGTGCGATTGTGAGTGCATCGTGCAGATCGCTCCTCACAATCATGTGATGCTTCAGGTGCCCTTTCACATGGAAAATACCATGCGGAAAGGGCCAGTGTAGTGCAGAGAGGCCAATAAAGTTACTTCAAATAAAAGGTAATATAGGATTCCTGAGTTTAGTTTAGGCATTCAGAGAAAAAGGTCAGGCACTATTATCTAGGGGATGCAAAGAGAGCAAACATGAAAGTTCTAGGGGTGAATGGTTTTCAGTGTTTCTCTTTCTGCAATGTTAGGCATTTGTATGCTGAAGGAAAACTTCACTTGGAAGGGTAGAATTCTTATATGGGGGAACAATAACCTTATTTTGTCCCCTCTTCTGCCACATCCTTGTTCAAAGCCCTACTTAACACTTCCTAGCTTGGAAATGAAGGGAACTTTTTAAAAATCGCTTTCACTGCCACAGGATATATTTTTTTTTTATTCAAAGAAGAAGAAATCGAAGTGAATGGAAACCTTATTGGGAGAGTAGCTGGGACTGAAAGGACAGAGGGGCTGTGGAATAGGGAGGTAAATCCTTGCCCTGAATCCTATTGCTTAGCCCTAACCAGAGGAGACCCATTGAATCAATTGGTGAATGGTGAAGCAATAGGCATTGATTCAAAGGGTCTACTCCAGTTGGGATGAGCAAAAGGATTCAGACCTTGCCCTATTCTCATGTTTGAGAACAAGAAATGTCAAACATTTTCTCAGATGGTAAGCATTTTTGCACATTCTTCATGAGAGTATTCACAATTACAAGAAAGTATTTTCTGCACAAATTGTGTATTTTTGTGCAGACTATCATTGTTGCTCCCTTGTTGCATGGGTGTTTAGGAAGGATAGGGCTTGTGTGAATGGTTTACATGTTTTTGATGAATCAGCCACTCTTTCTTGGCATGCTCTGTGGGTATGGTTGCCAGGTTGAATTTGGGAGGGGGGGCTCCTGTAGCTTTCTGCATATGTGTGCATGCAAGAACATGCCTTCCAAGTCACTTGTTGACTTATGGCATTTATGGGGTTTCTTTGGCAAGAAATACTCAGTTCCTTTCTCTGATATATATACCCTACAGCTCCTGGTATTTGTTGTTGGTCTCCCATCCAGGTACTAACCAGGTACTATTTGCTCCATTATGTTGAAGAGCAACATTGCATAACCAAATGTGGGACCAAATGTTCAAACAAGTGTGCTGGTTTTCTGCTGCTCCAAAGGTTGGAACACAGCCCAGTGGATTCATTTTAGAAGAAAAGAGGTTCTCTTTAAACTTTTTTTTTTATCATAAGATCTGTTCAGCCTTGGCAGAGGGAAGGGTGAATTCTCCATCTTTGGAGGCCTTTAAACAGAGGTTGGATGGGCATCTTTCAAAAATGCATGCCAAGGGTTGAACTGGATGGCCCTTGTGATCACTTCCAACTCTAAGGTTCTATGATTCTAGATCAATGTACAACTGAATGGGCAAAAGCATTGCATCATAACTCTACTTCTGTGACCTTGAAATGAATGTAGACCTTTCACATCAGAGAAAAACATCTACCTGTTTCCATAGGGGAATTTATGCAAGCAAAAAAAACATCAACAGGACTTGGGCCTAGTTTGTACCACCACCTAGCTTGCTGGCTTCTATAGCTTTTCTTTGAAACATTGCCTTAAGTCTGGATTTCACTGGATGATTCTACCACTGTTGTTTTTTTGTTTTTTATATTCCTTATATAGGCTTAAGTTCTGCAGTAGTATCAACCAGTGGAAAGTCCTTCACCTTCCATGAATTGTGCACTTCCATTAATAGTGCACTACAATTCCTCTTACTGCAGACCTCTAAACCAGTGGTTCTCAACCTGTGGGTCCCCAGATGTTTCTAGACTTCAGCTCCCAGAAGCCCCAGCCACTATGGTCAATGCTGAGGGCTTCTGGGAGCTGAAGTCCAAAAACATCTGGGGACCCACAGTTGAGAACCACTGCTCTAAACCAAGTCTCATATTATTCCAGAGGCCTTTCCAGCTCTCAGAAACTGATTTCTAGGGATAGAGGTGGCTGCAATGGAGAGGACGCCCACTTTGTAGCTAGCACAAAACTACCATGGGATCCTACCACTCAATGTTAATTATTTAATTTGTTTTGCACCATTTTACCTGTTGTAGGATTTGGTTTTCTCTTAAAGCGGAGGTGCCATTCTTGCAGCAGAATTGTGGGATAAACATAAACAAGCAAAGGAAAAAGTAAATCCTTCTCCTGAAGCACTTTCTCTTGAAGAACACAGAGAAATTTCCATAAAATGATTTTTTTTCTTTGAGCTCACATAATCATAACATTTATGAAGAAGCTGGGAATCATCTTTGAGCAGTTTCCACACCAGAAGATACATCATTTGGCACACTGAGTATTATCTAGCCATTTACCTAGACCAAATTCTATGAAGTCAGAGGGACTATTTAAGTGGATTTAAGCATCCTTTGAGCCTTTTTGTCTTCTGTATGAGAGCAGCAATAATAGAGGAAAGGGACAGTGTGCAAAAGTCTTTGGGATTTTTCGTGAATAGAATTATACCTTCTTGAATCAGATACAGATGAACGAAAGCAGTGTTGAATTCAGAAGAAAATGGAGTATTGTCATCTGAAATTATTATTGTGAGCCAGTTTCTTTTAGGGCAGTTATGAATATGTAACGACTGTTTTGTATTCACAATCCCAATGTAGCCTATAGTTTAGGGGACATGCAGAAACCATGAAATTTCCTCAGTCTCCACTTCCTGGGCAGCAACAACTGCTGCTGTCAGTGGGGGTTTGTTCTCTTGCTGATCAGAAAGCAGCCTTCTGATGGTCCCACCCTTTCCTGGCACAAGCAATTTCTGGCTCAAGAGGCAATTGCAACAGGTTCTCTGCTTCTGCGAGTCACACCAGAAACTGCTCATTTGGAAGGGTGTGGGTGTCATTTATCTGCTTCATGATTGTCAGGGGTACATATTCACATTGATCTCAGTGGCTGTTGCCTTGTAAATGGGGATTGTGGGGAGACTGAGACAGGAGTGATTGCATAACACTGTAACTATGGTGCAATAACTCCCCAGCAGGATTTCTGCCAGCATTTTTTTCTGGCTAAGAAAAATGCAAACAATTTATGGCCTAGATCAGTGGTTTTTTACCTGGGGTCCATGGATCTGTGGAGGTCCACAGGGCCCTCACAGGGGGTCCACAAAGCCCAGCTGCTGGACACCACCAGCAGCAACAGGAACAAGGCAGTAGGAGTGTGTTTGTGGGTGTGTATGTGATACTGCTCCCTCATTTGCCTTCACGTTACTTCTGAGTTATGGCAGCCCAAAGGTGAAGCTATGTCAGGGCTTTTTTAAATCAAGATTTCTTCAGAGCGGAGTTGCTTGTGCTTTCCTCTGAGGTGGAGAGAATGTGACTCCCCAAGGTCATCTATTGTTTGAGTGCAGATTTGAATCTTAGTCTCCAGAAGCCTTTAATAATTAATTAATAAATAAATAATAAATAAATAAATAAATAAATAAATAAATAAATGTTTGAATGTTTAAATAAATATTTGAATATTTAAATCGAAATTTGAATATTTAAATCTTGAGTTAAGTCTTGGGGGTTCCAGCAATAAATTATATTTACTGGGGATTCCTGGTACAGAAAAGGTTAAGAACCACTAGCCTAGATGAAATGGCAACATCATTTGCACAGAGAAAGAATTCAAGAGCATAAAATCTGGGGATTTGCTTATAGAATCCCTGATACCGGAGCAAACAAGACATGTAAGTTTCAAGTTGATTATTTATTCCTGTAAGAGTGAATTGTAGGACTTACACAGAGTTTCATTTAGCATATATTTTTCTTATAAGTTTGTTGTTGTTGTTGTTGTTGTGTGCTTTGAAGTCATTTCCAACTTATGGAGACTCTAAGACACATGTGTCAAACACAAGGCCTGCAGGCTGAATCTGACCCACCAGACCATTTCATGTGGCCCTTGCACCTCTCCTGCAGCTACGGCACTCCCCACTTCTGGCGAGTCTGATCCCTCTATTGCGAGACCCCGGCTGCCAGTATTCTGAAGAGGGGCCCAACAGTCAGCGCTTGCAATCTACTTCTGCTTCTGACTGCTCCTCTGTCCATGTCTCGCTACCAGAGCATTGCCGTGGGTTACCATGGCAATGCTCCATGTGACTCGTAAGAGCTGGAGAGAGGAGCAGTCAGAAGTAGAAACAGATTGCAAATGCTGGCTGATGGGTCCCTCTTCAGAATACTGGCAGCCAGGGGCCTGCAGTGTGGGGATCAGACTCAACAGGTACAGAGAGGGGCGGGGGGCAGAAAGAGGCACAGGGGAGGGCGGAGCAGAAAGAGGCACGGAGAGGATCTTGGGGGCAGAAAGAGACATACTTTGGATATACTGATCAATTCTATGTCACTTTATAGAGGTATAGGGACCATAAACTATAATCAAATAGCCTCAAAATGTCCAAGAAAAGAAAAGTTGATGCAGAGGGAAGGCAATTTAAAAACCAGTAATAATCGAATGCAGAGACAATTATTTAATATGATAAAAAAGTAGATGCATTTATGAAGTCTTACAGATACAACCGGCCCTTGGAGGGAAACCATAATGCTGATGCAGCCCAAGACAAAATTGAGTTTGACACCCCTGCTAAGGTGATCCTATCACAGGTTTTTGGGGGACTGAGAGTGTGCAATGTGCCTAAGTTCACCCTGTGGGTTTCCCTGACCAAGTGGAGTCCAACGCTTAAACCATTAAACTATGCTGACTTGTACTCTACTGTCAGCAACCTACAAACCATAGGATTCCACTGGATGGAGATACATTAGAGTCACTGTGCTGTCATTGTGTAATGTGCAAGAGCCCTACAATTCCCAGAATCCCCAAGCTGGGATGTCCACTGGCCATGTTTCCTGAGGGGATCTGGGAGCTGCAGTCCAAAGGAGTCATTGTTTCCAAGCTCTACTGAAATGATTCAGGTCTGAGATCAATTGTCAGTGGCAACAACCAGCTTGTAAAGTCCAGTTTCCACCACTGCTGCCTACATTAGAGCACTGCTGTCTGTATCAACTCTTCAGAGGCGATTAGCAGTTACTTTACTTCTGCTGTGAGGAAACCAAAACACAGAGTGGTGGTTGTAGACACACAGGAGGTTAGCATAAAATAAACATCAATAAAACAAAGATGAACAAAACATCCTATTCCCAGAAGAGCTGTTGACTGTAAGAAAAATTGCCTTATGTATTTCTTTTTTTATTTCTTCTGTGTGTAAGAAACAGAAGCCCGAGTCCTGATTAAAGATGCTAAAATGGTTTCTGGCACCATGCAGCCTCTTTTGTATGCATGATCTGTCATGCTGACCTTCTAATAAGTATGGTCCAAACCCCTCATTGAAATGTATCACTCTTTTCTAACGTCTTTCCCTGCTTTAGCGCAATAGTTAGATGTCAGATATTTTGGACACAGTGCTGCTGAAGTAATAAGGCTAAGCATGACTAATTTTGTGCTGGATCAGGGCCATTAAGCACATCAAAGAAATGAATATCTGTGGCTGTAATCTTCATACTCTGTAGCTTTTGAGTGCCTGCTCTAACCACTGGGGACCAAAGTTAGATGTGTGGCTGGTTTAGATAGGACAGAAAAGGAAGTCAAGAATGGGCACTGATCTGCATATAATTTGTATGTGTTGATTTATGTGTATGAGGCCTAAATACCTTAAAGGCACTAGATCCATCTGATCTTAAATACCGTAATGCTCACCAGCAGTGGGAAATGCCAGTTGACAGGTGGTCTGTGTACCTGCGCAGGCTGCTCTCCTTTAGGTTACTCCCAATAGAGTAGATCCATTCAATCATTTGTTGAATTGAGAGTGCATGCCTAGATAAACTCTACTGATTCAATGGGCCTTCTCTAGTCAGGATCAACAACAGCATTTGGGACGGTAGCACTTTCACATGATGGAGCCATCTTGGCATAGGGATGCATTGCTGCCAGTCCAAGACGCATGTTATTGCGTGATGTCGTTGCAGTCCCACTCCTGTTGTGTCCCCAGCTGTCACGATTGCACGTTATACCATTACCAGAAAAAAATCAGTAATGGCCTCCCTTTCCGCAATGATCGCATCAGCTGTGGCCATGCAGGAAAGGTGGAAGTGCTTTCAAGTGCTTCCTTCCTCAATACAGTGCAGGAAGAGGCCAGCTGGACTGCGGAAGGAAGGAGCATATCTCAAATGCTACCCATCCGGTGGCAGCTGGACGGGTGTGGAGGGAATGTGTTTGGTCCCACTCCTATCCCAGCAATGGTACTGCCGGGATGATTCCGGGACATTGAAGGATCATGGTATGGTGTGGAAAGGCCTGTATCTGCTGTCTACATGCTAACTGTTGCTGAACAGCTTCAGAGTTCCTACTTACAATAATTCCTTGAACTGGACTTGAATGAAGCAATCCCTTAATTAGAGATCACATTCAAACAGGAAACTAGCCTTCAAATAGAGGGCTGTCCTCTGTAAAACAAGATCAGGGTGGCTCTGTTCTTAGGCAGTTAGGCAGCTGCCCCAGGTGGCAGATCTGGGACATCAAGAGCAACCATTCTTAGTTGCTTACTTCGTAATTGCTGTGGGTTTTACTGCCAGGGATATGGGGAGTGGCTTTTGGGGTGGCACCCCAGCATGGCGCAACATTTACATATTGGGCATCTTGAACTGGGTGGTAGCAGGGGCACTACAGGGTATAATTATGGGGTAAGAGACAAAGATGTTCCCCCTGCAAATAACATTTTACCCTAAAAATGAAATTTTCCTTCATCCCCAAATGTCTGGCATTGCCAACAGTATGATATTGAAAGTCATTCACATCTAGAACTCTTACATGTGCTGTGTTCATGTTCCCTTCATACAATTTGCCTGCCCATTTTCTTTGAGTGCCTAACCTGTATTTCTAAACACTCAACAGAAGTTTTAAATTACTACAATGCTTCAGTTTTAGGAACTGAAGGAAAATTTCATGAGGGAGGCAGAATTATTAGCTGGAGGGGCAATGTTCTCATCCATCCCCAACTTTATTTACACACTGAAGAACAATTTGCTGTTCTGCCTCAGACAGCTGAATGTCTTGGGCCAGCCTTAAGCAGACTACATAGCTCAGTGAAAACTGAGCATGCTCAGTGGGCACAGAATTCAGACTGATTGTTGAGATAAACATGCATAATGTATTTGGCGGGTAGGGGAATGGAACAGTAATGAAACATCCTGGAAAAGAGTAAGACTGACTGGTTGGACATCTGGGATGGAACAGTCCGTTGCAATATTCTATTAGTTCCTCTTGTTTACATTCTAATCTTCAGCACAGAGCTCTGAAACATTCATTTTCTGGGCTACAAACTCTTGAATTCCCCAGGCAGCCAATGAGAATAATGACCATGCTGGCTGGGAGATTCAGGAAGGCTGTGATCCAAAAAACCTCCCACTGCCCTTTCGAGAGCTCTTCTCTAGCCTGTGGTCACCAGCTGAGAAAGATACAGACCCAGGTTGATTCTGCAGTTCTCTTGGTATATACCACACAACACAGGTAAGCTCTTATCTCTTTCATGCAGCTAAATTGTGCTCAAGTGGTTAGGAAAAGAAACCTTGATCATGGAAGCAGAACAGGGTTGTTGCTTTTGATTAATATAGAATGTATATGAAATTACCTTTTGGTTGGTTCCTTAGTTATTTAGGGCCAACCCATTTAAAACTCCCACACCTAAGCACATGTCAAAAATGTTCTCATAACAGCCTATGTTCCATCTTTCATGCCATGATGAATGACCTTTAATCAACAACTTCAACAAATAGTTCTTGATGGAAACCTGTAATTTCAGTTACTGCATCATTTTTTGCATTTCAAAGTAGAGTGAAATCTCATTTTTCCAGACCACTGCTGTATGTTAATAACCTACTACAAAGCTATGTGTCTGAAAAGAAAGAGTAAGGTATAAAATAAATTTATTCTGAGCTATAGCATCTTCTTTGAAATACTACCATTAATCCCTTCTAATTGTCAGAATAAAAGAAAGGCTAAGGTTGGTCATCTGTGACCTATGCTGAGGGCATGGTGGATTTAAATTAAAATTAAGATTAATTTTCATATTATCATTTGCCATAATCTACTACTCTTGTACAAAGGGATTTTTTAAAAATAAGAGACAGAGAAAGAGGTGGAGGGGGATTATAGAATTCAGTATCACATTTATGGATGCCTAACCTGGGGTTACACATTCATAACTGATCCAAATTCATGAATCCCGTGAAGTCACAGGCCGTTTCCGGACTAGCCTGTTATAGTGCGATTATTCCACTTTCAACATCCTATGGAATCCTGGGGTTTGCAGTTTAGGGAGGGGCCTTTGAAGCCCCTCCCTAAACTGCAAACCCTAGGATTCTATGGGATGTTGAAAGTGGAATAATTGCACTATAACAGGCTAGTGCAGAAATGGCCACAATTGTGGCACTACTGCCATGAATCTAACTATACCCCAAACCTACTCTGCTGGGCCTCAGCCCCACCAAGGGAAGAGGATCCATTCTGCTGTCAATCAAGGCATGGATAGACGTATCTCTCAAGGCATGAATGGATGTTTACACCAAGGCAGAAGTGCAACAAGGACCCTGCTTCTGATTGTCGCAAACTTGTTCACTGGCAAGAAGGAGGATGGAAATGTCATCCACCTGTGCCCAAATATCCGCAGAATGGAGCTCCATTTCTCAGTGTAGCCGATGCCCAGGAAAGTAGGATGGAGGTGGGATTGTGCCAGGAGAGATTACAAATGTAACTAAGTAGTCCATGTGAAATTCTGGCCACTTATTTTGAACACTTATGTTTTCAAATAGACTTCTTTTTGTTATCCCACTCAAGAGCAAAGCCCAACTAGGGTGAAGGCCAGTGCTTCCATATTGTAAAGTGAGCTTTCCCTAAAACAAAACAAAAGCAAAAGAGAATCTGGAAAACTTCATTTCTTGCACTACAACTCCCAGAATTCCCCAGCCAGCATGGCTCCTGATCCATCTTTGTCAATGAACCCAAGTTTTTAATACAGTACAAAATGATCGGCCTGGAACACCAGGGACAGCGGCACTAAACCAATTTGATTGTGTTGAGCAGTAACAGTTATTAAAAACCCTGTTGAATGGTTCTGAGCAAGTCATTATGTCTCAGCTACAGTTTCACCCCTATAAAGCTGGAATGATATTGATTCACTAGGGAGAACTATGCAATATAAAAAAGACAAAGAGTGATTACTTGATTCAGGCGACAGGAAATAAAGAAGAATGGGGTTCCTATATAGAAAAAGGAATTTCAGTATGTACATCTTATTCTTTTTCCCTTATCCAGGAAACATGAGCTGTTCATGCCAAGACTGATTTATTTATGAGTTACATTTATATCCTGCTTTTCCTCCAATGAGCTTAGATGGCATAGACAGCTTTCCTCCTCTCAGCTTGATCCACGTACAGCCGTGTGAGGTAGTTCAGGCTGAGAGGGTCACTGGCCCAAAGTCACCCAGAGCTCTGAGGGATTTGAACTGGATCACTACAACACCATCCCGGGCCTTCTTTATGATTGTTAAGTATACAGGAGACTTTGTATATACCCAGAAACTTTTTAGAAAAACATTACAATATGCTTTACATAAGAGATTTCTAGTTTTAAAAAAGTACCAAAAAAGTCCAGAACATTTCAGTTATCTGAAACATTTTCAGTTATCTCCTGTTGTCTACTGATCCTTGCATGGAAGATAACAGTCAAATCCTTAAATGTCCTCACTGGAACAAGTCCATAGCTTAGAACAGTTACTTTTTCAGACTAAAGCTGCCAGAATCTGCCATGCCATGAGAGGGGCTGGAGAGTGTGAAGGTTTCAAAATACTATTTTCACCATCCTAAGATAAATAGGTACTTTCCAGTGATTTCTACAGGTAACTGGTCTGAGAGACATATTGTTTCTGAACCTGGAAACAGATCTGAATGGCTTAGGGCACTGCAACTACATGGCCCTTTTCGCACTACATTTGCCATGTGAAAGGGCACCTGGAGCATCGCGCAATTGTGAGGAGCGATCTGCACGATGCACTCACAATTGTGCGATGCTCCAGGGTAGGGCAGGTGCCGCTCACAAACTTTTTCATTTTCGGCTTTCAGCAGAAAATGGTGCGTGATCGCGCATTGTTCCAGGGCCCCACACGCACGTGCTGTGTGTGTGGAGCCTCTGGAGCTGCAGCAGTCACACTTCCTGCCCAGCGCAGCCTGGGAAACTCCCAGGCTGCGTTGTGGAAGGAAGAGGCAGGGCTCTCGTGCTGCCTGCTTGGGAGCAGACAGCTCGTGTGGAGCTGAAGCAGCGGGGACATGAGAGCCTCTCGCTGGAGACTGTTCACATGATCCCTGCACCCCAGCACCGAAAAAAGGTAAGCTGCGGAAAGGGCTCATGTCAGCTTGGGATGTGTTCATTCGTAAGCTTTTCTGTCCTGTTTCTGCATTAATCTGAAAATGTTGCTCTATAAAATCCACAGGTAAAGCTTATTTAACTATGAGTTTAAATGCATATTTTAATTTTTTTAAATTAATTTTTATTAAAATTTTTAATGAAAAAACAATTAAAAAAACCCTCCCCACTTCCAGACATCAATTTCCCCAGTTGAATCTGAGTTTAACATTTCATTTCATATAAACACTCCGTTCTGTACATTATCTCCATTTTATAACAATCGTATATTATTACTTTTAACTTATATGTAACTATTTACAATTTATCTTTTACCACCTCATTTTGTCTTCCTCTTTCTCACAGCTTTCTTTCTTTCCCCCTATTTCATTCTTTTATCCAATTCAATACCTCTCTCCATTCTCTTTCAAAGCCCTGGATTGGCTTATTTTTAAGTGAAAGAGTTAGCTTTCCTGTCACTACCATATCCAGGACTTTGAATTTCCATTCTCTTATATTAATATATTTTCCTTCTTTCCAATGTTGAGCATAAGTCAATCTTGCTGCAGTTATTATATATAACAATGTGTTTTGATGAGATCTTATTTCTCTTTGTTGCCCTAACATATTCAACAAATAAAGTTCTGGCTTCATTTTAAAGTTAAAACCATATATTCTTTGAATTTCATCATATATTTCTTTCCAAAACTTTTTGCTATTTTACAGGTCCACCACATATGAAAAAAAGATCCCTCTTTCTCATCACATTTCCAACATTTTCCATTCCCATTTCTTGTTATTTTTTTCAATTTTACAGGTGTCATGTACCATCTATAACATTTTATAAAAATTTTCTCTTAAATTCAAACTTGGTGTAAATTTTACATCTGTCTTCCATGCCCTCACCCATGTATCCTACTCAATTGGATGTCCTATATTTTGAGCCCATCTAACCATGTTATTTTTAACAGTTTCTGGTTCCATCTCTCTTTGTAACAATATTTTGTAAAACCTGGGAATTCTCTTTTTCTGGTCCCCTTTCATCAATACATCCAGTTCGTTTTCATTTCTTTCAAACCTGTATAATTAAAATGCATATTTTAAATGTATTTCCTCAAAACCACACATTTATAAGTTTATTGCCTCTCAACGAATGTATTTCTAAACACATTTTGTGCTAAAGTAAACATGTCTGCATGTTTTCTGACATGCTTTTTAAGCTGAGAGCTGAGAGCACACAGTAAATAAGGTTGTCAGTTGAAAAGCAAGGCAGGGCTTCTGTTGTTTTAATAGATGTGCAAAAGAGGGAATCTCAACAGAACATTGCTTGCTATGCAAGCTCCACTTGCTGAAGATCCCTCTTCCTCAGCACCATTTAAGGCACCAGAGCCTTGTCTTATTTTTCACATGACAACCCTGAATGGCAAACTCAGAGAAGCGCAACATCCAAAGAACAACTGCATTTTGATCTACATGTTAATTCAGAAAGTGTAGGTAAGGTTGGTTTACTCTGCTTTGTGGACCAAGCAAGCTTCTCCAACCTGGCTGCCCTCCATATGTGTTGGACTACAGCTCCCATCACACATCTCCTATAGGAATGGTGTTTGGGGCTGATGGGAACTGTAGCCTCACATGTTGGGAGGGTGAACAGGTTGAGCTAAGTTTCCCTTGACTATACTCCGTGAAGGTTCTGCATAGTCATCATTGCTCATAACCTGTGATAAATCTGTGCTCCATGAGTTTACCTAAGACTTGTTTTAAAACTACCTTAATTAACTTTGTGTAGATTTTTGCTACAATAGTTTATGTGTGCACTGAGTGTATCATTGTCCTGCTGCACTGTGGGATATGTTTAATTGATCTGAACAGCAGACTGGCATTTTTTCATGATTATAGACTTTGTGCAAAAGAAAGAGAGAGAGCTGTGTTAGCCATGAGGGGGAAAAAATCCTAAATCCCTGTTAGAGTAACACCTCTATTAGGTTAGCAAAAGTGAAAGCTGAGAGAGAGAATGTGTAATTTTTGGAAATCTCCTGTGGTGTATCTGCACTATCCAATGATAACACTTTCATACTACTTTTCCTGGTATCAAAAGTGGTCCAAGTTACCACCCAATGGAATCTTGGTAATTTCATAATGTACTTAGAACTCTCTGCTCTAATGCTTTTGTTTTTGGGTAGTAAACTACAGCTCTCCAGGACAGAATCCCAAGTAATTTACCAATCTACAAACCCTAAAATTCTGTAGGATGGAGGTATGATAATTGAAGTGATATCAAAGTCCTGTAACTATGCAGTGCAGCTTTACATCTGACAGTCAAGAGCTAGAATTCTTGCATATGTTTAAGTTCCCCAATAGAAGTAGTTGGACATTTTTATCCCTACTGTGAAACTTCCGTATCCAGTTCAAGTTTGGGAAAGCAGAGCTGCACATGTAGTGCCATTATGCATGGAGATGCACATTACAAACAAATGCTCCAAACACAATGCGCATGCAGATGGATGCAGGTGGATGCAGGATGCACATGTACATTTGGTTGTGCATTTAGTTGCGCATTTGGTGTCTTGATTCAGTTACACAACATTGCCCCAATGGATCCAAATTACAAGAAAAGAGGCTCCATCTAAGCATTAGGAAGAACTTCCTTGCTGTAAGAACTGCTCAGCAATGGTATAGATTGTCTTCGAGGATAATGGTTCCTCCACCTATGGAGGTTTTTCAACAGAGGTTGGATTGGCATCTTTTGCAAGTACTTTGCTTGTGTATTCCTGTATGGTGGAGGGTTGGACTAGCTGGCCCTTGTGGTTACTTCCAACTCTGTGATTCTACAAGAGTTTTGAAGCACAATGAATGCATAACTCCACTTCCCCCAAATGTAGAATCTTCACCAAGATGTTACAAAAGCAGATGGGGAAATGGGTTAAAAAATAAAGTGCTGATGCTGAAGTCATGTTATCTGCATCATTTTCCAGGATGGAATGGAGGAAGAAGCACAGGCAGATATTAAAATGAGACTTTTTTAGGTGATAGGATGGCTTTAGCATTCATGTGAAGTAGCCCCCGGGTATAATGAAAGAAAGAAAAACAGAAAGCTTTGATTCTCCATTTGTAATAATACAAAATCTATTGGTAAACTCGGAACTATCTATCCTGGGTGAAGCACACTGGCTTCTTTATCAGTGGAAAACAAAGAAGGGGGATAATTTTAGATGGTGGACTAGGTTCTTTCTGCCCATAATGCTGAGAAACATTCTAGTTTCTTTTTTCTGCTGCCATTTCTCAAAGCCTACAAGTCATTTTTAGTCATACATCTAAACTGCAAAAAGGGAACATTAAAGGGAATATAAGATGATTCACGTTCTAGTTCAGAAAGACTCTGTCATAAATCTAGTTTGAATGTATCATCTGGATCTGTGCTCTGTATTAAGATAAAAGTTATTACATGTGCCATTTAACAAAAATAGTCATTATCCTTTGCAGTAAAGTGCCATCATTATAAGCACAAAGGGGTGTCTTTAACTCAGTTTCCTGAAGCCCTATCATTAGAGTTGTATTCTTCTGTTCTTCGCACCGTACCATATTTTAATACACAAAACTGGATCTTTGAACAGAGCATCCTGTAATACTTGGAGGTGTGAACGAAGAAAATTAGACAAATTGTGTATGTGAGGATGTGTCTGCTTCTATTCAACTGTGAAGACTTTTGGAATACAAATGATGTGGAGAAGCAGAAATATATTCAAAATTTTTCTGTGAAATGGAAGTTCTCTTTCAGCTTTTTGAAAATGTGTGGCCAATTACAATTCCCCAAAACTTCTAGAATAATTTCCTATGAAGCAGAGTTTGATATATTGAATTTGAAATGTGGATTCTTTCTGTTGCTGCTGGTTTTAAGTGTGATAGATCTGATCAGTAGAGTGGCCATACGTCCTACCTCACTGATAACAATTTTCTGTCCTCCGTTGGAAGACCTTTCTGTTTTTGATCTAGTTTAAAGATAAGGAACTAAAGGAGGGGAGAGCAGCAGGGATTTTAGTTACCCATAAATTAGTCAGCATCAAGACAATAGATTGAGTTGATTCTGTCACCTGGAGCCCGTTCACACTTCAGAATTATAGTGCTATTCTTCCATTTTAACTGCCATGGTTCCATCCTATGGAATCCTGGGGTGGCAGGTTAGGAACCGGCATTTAGAATTCTCAACTGGAGAGCTCCAATGCCTCAACAGACCACAAACCTCAGAATTCCATGGGAAAGAACGATGGCAGTTAAAGTGAAATAATAGTACTTAAATTGTGTAATGTGAATGGGTTCTTGATTACAGTCTCTGGCACAATAGTGAGATGCGTTATTTTTCTATTGAAATTATAATAGTTAATTTCACTTGCACATATAAATCTATGGGTGCAATTTTTATACACATCAATGCCCTTTTTTGGTTATGCCACCATTACCAACCTATCCACAAGGCTGTAAGGTAATACATAAATAAGTCCCATGGAATGAAATGGGACTTGTTTCTGAAGAGACATGTTCTCTACACTGAAAGAAGCTTTCCTTTGACTCTGGAGATCAAAGCACACCTGTCTTTTTAAGTACTGGGAGTATGTTGACCTGCCACAGACTTAGCTCAAGTCCAGCCACTTTTGCTGAAAGAAAAAGAGGCATAAAACAACAGATGCAAAGTCTGAAGTAATTTGCACTGCAATATTTATATTGCCTTTGACTCTTTGCAGTGTTTCCTTATACTTCATGCAAAACAGAAATTCTAAAAAAGCCATGGGGAGGCATCTGTAATGCAAATGAGTGCTTTGTCCCATGTGGGTTTTACATTTGCATTTGCAAAACTTATTGAATGAAAAATCACAAGATGATTGCAGCTAGGGATCTACCTTGGGGTCAAAGCACAGGTCCCATCTCCTAGAGGTCCTCCAATAAAGAGAGCAGCAAGGGATGAGGAAGCAGAAAACACTGCTATTTGCATTCAGGGAAAGAAATTGCTAAGTATATTTCTCAAGTAAGTGCTAGGGAAACAGAAATAGATTGATAACATTCAGTGGACAAAAACGTCAATGTCCCATCCTGATTCTTGCTCTATATACCTGGCAATGCAGAGTTTTCCTACAGGCGTATCAATGGGAATCTCCATCTTAAGGCGTATAGCTTCTTGAGAAGTGGACATTTTCGGCACGAAAGAAAGCAAACAGTTCAGCTTTCCCTCTCCAACTGTTACTGTCCTGATCCTTTAACCTGCATTCCTGTTCAGAGCTGCTAACTTTATTTTAAAAATCCATTCCAACTACATTTAGGAAATGGATTTCTAAAAAGTAATTCACTTGTAGTTTTGAAAAGGCACATTAAAGCTGATACATATTACAATGGTTTTACAAAGTCATGCACCGCTATTAACCATTACAATGCTTAAAAAGTAACTGGTTTTTATAAAAAATATTTTTTTAAAAAAAGTAACACGTTGCTGTTATTCACTGTTATGTTAAAGAAGTAGCTCATTGAACTGTTTGTTATGTTATCTTTTCCTTTTCCTATTGTTGTTGTGTGCCTTCAAGTCATTTCTGGCTTATGGCAACCCTAAGGCCATAAGGCTATCTATCCTAGTCGTTATTTGTTTGTTTCTGGCAAGATTTGTTCAGAGGAGGTTTTGCCTTTGCCTGCCTCTGAGGCTGAGAGAGTGTGATTTGCTCAAGTTCACCCAGTAGGTTTCCATGGCTGAATTGGAATTTGAATTCTGGTCTCCAGAGTCATAGTCTAATGTTCAGACCACTACATCATGCTGGCTGTCTTACTTTTCTGTTACTGTACTGTTAAAAAATGCAAAATTTCAACTGATGAGATAACAGCACTTGAAAAGGTCTCCCACAATGCCTCTAAAAATCTGGAAAATGTTTTTAAAATTAACTTTATGAAGTGGCTAGAAAAGGACGCTCACTGAGGCAACAAGTCTCACTCCTTGGTTTACTTTTGAAATATAGTGCTGCAAAACTTTCAGTACCAAAAAGGGAAACATGGAACAGGTAACTGGCCTACATCCTATTCGTAATCCTAACTAGCATAAGTCCATTGGATCAGTTGGGTTTACCTATATGGATTGACTTATCAACATTCAAGACTTGAGTAAATGGGTCTACACTAGTTAGAAGTAACCAACAGAATTGCTACCTGCAAGCTCTTTACCCTCCAGGCACAAGTGATTGTCCATACCAGATTTAATTGCCTTCCATGCCTAAATAAGTTAGGGCAACCTCTTTCAACCCACCAATATCCAGATGTTTGGGACAACTCCCATCATCCATGATTGGGATAGTTACCATTATCTTTGAACATTGACCATCCTGTCTAGAGCAGATGACACGATTAGGCCCAAGTCCCATGGGAAGACCCAACTAGATAAGATGCATTAAATTAATGAACTTTACGGTGTCGATTCACCTTTCAATAATTAATTCAATGGTTCTACTCTAGTTGGGATTCTCAATAGTATTCAGATCTAGGATATCTGGAGGGCACCAGCTTGGAGAATGTTGCAGGAGATATATGCTGCCAATACTTATAACTGTTGAGTGAAAGGATAAAGTTGTGTAAAGATTATTAAACATGTTGTTCAAAGGACTATTTTTAACACCCTTTCAACTGAAGAATAAACAATTATTCAAAGCTCTTAGCTGTCGTATGTTACAACAAATGTTTAAAAAAGATATCTATCTTTCTCCATGTGGCTATAACACTGTACTCCCTTTAAGATAAACAAAGACTGCCTGTAGTACCACTGATTTATATGAAATATATGGTCAAGGCATTTGGAAAGAAAGGAGAACTGAACTGAGGTTATGCTGGGGGGCAGTCATGTTCTGGTCTGTGTGTTTCATGAGGCTGGTGATGACCACATCATTCTCTCAAACAGCAAAGACTGTTGACAGAAACAGAGCCAAAATGGAGCCACTGACAAACAAGATGGAAGTTAATTGGCATGCCTGACGGATCTTCAGAGTTTCCAAAAGTACCAAACTTCTTTTAAGAAGTTAAATTGACTATAATTCTTTTTAAAATGTTTGTTGGAAAGTAAGAAAGTCAATGCTGATGAGTTCGGAGTAGAACAAAGAACCAAAAAGTCATACACAACAAAACCAAAGGGCATCCGCACCCACTTCTGTATATTATGTTTCCTTAGATTATGAGACAGAAATTAGTTCAGTAAAGATGGATGTTTCAGGTAGACTGGAAGAATCTGACTAGTTCAGCTCTATGCTGTCAATGAAATATGGATAATGTTCTTTGAGATATACGATGTGGTTGTGCCTTGTGGTAGCTCTGTTTTTTTTAATCTTATACAACTCATCTTAACTTTGTCTTAGAAAAATTTTTGATATTCACAGACCTTCTCATTGCTAAACTGTGTTCCTGTAGAGGAGGAGCAGTGTGCCTGGACAAAATAAATGGAATTTTCGTGGTCATATCATTACCCAGAGATTTACATTGAAAGGTTGGAAAGGGAAATCTTCATCACCCATTCTTCAACAATCTCAATGTTACACCCCAAAGTAACCCTAAGAGAGAGCCCCTGAATTGGCATGACTTCCCCCATATTGGATATTGGTTAGCAAAGGTCAGTCACAGTTAAAGCAGCCTTGGCGGTGAATGGGAAATCCTTAACACTATACCCTCTCCCTTTGCTGAATGGGAATGTAAGCAACATCCTTTAGGCTAAAAGACTGACCTATTGTTCCGAGTCACATATCTCTAGGCAGACAATAGGCTCACTCCTGGACACTGTCACACCCCAAGCTACGTTGATGAACTGTACGTAGCCAAACAAACAACACCTATCAATTCGGAATTTTGAACCTATCAATCCCCTGGACATTCCCAGGAAAAACAATACCGAGGAGCGATCATGATATTTACCTAACATTATATTCTGCAATCATCGCCCATTAACGCCACTTTGCTAGCCGATACCTGGCCTGAGGACAGAAATTGGCTATAAAAATCCTCACTTTTTGAGCCTCTTTGGAGTGCCTCCCAGACCGGACAAGGACCCATTTCGCTGCTATCGAGGTGTCCCATGCAAGCCTCTCAGACGCTGCTGAGAGCTAAACGCAACTCGCATCTCTGATCTTCCTCGAATGCCGCTGTGGCCAGCCTTCCAGCCCCAGGATCCAGCCTCCCCTTGGTGCTTTACACCGAGCCTCCGCTGATCTTCTTACTTTCCAAGAAGCCTAGACTAAGGTCCTTATGCCCTCTCTCCCAATTGGCTCTTATTTCCAAACTTCCTTTCTATAGCCCTTGCGTGATTGTGGGATTATTGGTTAATGTGTGTTGTGACCTTCTCTGTTGATTTTAATAAAATCACTTTAGAGCATTTCTTTGACTCCTGCGTGGTTCTGACCCCATAGACATAGGGCTAAAGATCCCTCACCCTGACCTCTCGCAAGCCTTGGGTTTCTCTATTAACTCCCCTAGTTTGAAGCCTGTTTGGGTGTCCTCGAGATACTCCCAATTTTCAGGGTAACATCAAGATCTCACTGCTTTATCCACATTTGAACATGAATCCAATCAATATATCATTTGATTTTTAAAAGTATGATTATGAAGAAAAGGAAAAAAGAAAGAAAAAAAGGGAATATATCAAATATTAGTGTGGGCTAGGAATACACTATGATAGGGATATGTAATAATATATGCTGTCCATTTAAGCTAAAACAGGGAGATATGCTGATCACTGGAGAATAGATATTTATCTTCAAGCTTTGTAACAGAAGTCAAGTCTCTAGTTTCTACCTTTAACTCTCAAGTTGATTCCCAGATCCTTGCAAGATACTTTCAAGTGAAGTCTCAAGTCTGGGAGCCAACTTTATATTCCAATTTATATTCCATAATTTCTGGACATAGTCAAATAAAGTCAGTTTTAACAATTTAAGTAGAATTGGCTCTCCACATTTGCAGTTTTGCCATCTGCAGCTTCAGAAGTGGAGAACAGGATCCTTCTTACTCCCTGTCCCAAAGGTGGAAGCTTTTATGTCAATAGGCATACAAGGGTCTGTAGCTTCAGAAGTGAGGAATAGGATCCTTCTTACTTCCCATTACTGAAGCTCCAAAAACTTTAGAAGGAAAACTCCTTCCTCCTCAAGCTTGTTGCCTAACCCGTTTGCTGCTCTGCTCTGAGAAATGCACCCACACTTTGGGTTTGAGATAGATCATCATGTGACCAGTAGGCAAAAGGAGATGGAAGCACTGTTCAACGTTGTAAGGTTTCTGGATGAATGTGTTATGTTACTGAACCAAGAGTGACAAGTCAATCACTAAAAATATACAAGTCACAAGTCAAGCCTGTGCATCATTTATTGCCGAGTCAAGTCCAAATCAAGTCATTGAAGCCACCTAAGTCTGACTTGAGTCAAAGTCAATCAACTCAATTCTACATCACTGATGGGTGGTACTACAATCACTGTTTATTGTTCCCCACAGATTTACTGTACAGCAGAAAAAAGGCTCCTGACATGTGTGGCAAAACCAACATGTACATGTAGGTCTGGATTGATAGCAGAGTGAAGCCATGTGGGACAGGGCTCACCTGTGCATCTGAACATTGTCAGTGTCATCGTCTCCAAGTCATCTGAATAGTGCTATAAGTCTTGAAAAGTGAAAGCTCGTATTCAAATAGAAACAATAGTTTTGCATTTGGGGAAGTGAACTGGTGTTATTCAGAAATATTCTTTGGATATGCAATGGGCCCTCCACTTCCGTGGGTTTAACTTTCACAAATTGCAATCCTTGCAGATTGTTTGCTGCTACCTCCACTGCTGTCCTAAGCCATTTTTAATAGGGACTTATATATGTCTCACTTCATGTTTGCAATCTCACTACAAGCCTTGCAAGACCGAGAAAGACTGCAAACGTGAGTCAAGGCTTGTGAGACCCTATTAAAAATGCCAAGGGCAGCAGAAGGGGCAGCAGCAAACACCTCCAGCTTCCTGCTTCTGCCTTGCAAAGGAACCCTGCTGCCTCAAAGGCAGAACCGGGTGGCTGGCATACTCTCCACTGGGGTTTCAAATGTGTTGTGTGCTGTACATTTGAATCTACAATGGCTGAATCCACAGATTGTACTTTTTTGTGTGTGTCAAATATGGTTGGGGGGGCTATATTCACACTTTTTCCATTTTTGCAGGGGTCTTATGCCCCTAACCCCTATGAAAGTGGAGGGATAACTGTATTTGATTAAGTAGTTTTTCCTTTCAAAAGGAGAATATTGGAAGTTTGAAAAAGATCAGATAAACCAGTGGTTTATTTTTGCAAATTTCCATGCAGATTCATTTAGAAGAAGAAATGCTCTCCTGGTTGTGGGGCATTTTGAGAGAAGCAGTTGCGGAAGGACCCTGAAGAGTATCTCTAGCTGCCTGTCTCAATACATACTGCAATCATCATTCTCCACCCCTACAATCTGCAGTGCCTCACAAACCCTTCAGTTGTGGTGTTACCTGGCTGAAGAGGAAGATTTTTGGGGGGATGGCATCAGAAGAAGTACCTATGATGAGAGAGCTCCATCATCATAGTTCCATCTGTTAATGGAGAGTCTCAGCTGTTATTTTCTGCCAATTTTCTTCACAGGTGATTCATTCATCTGCATCAAATACTTTACAGCTTTGCAGTGCATGTCTCTCCTGGGTTTTTTTAAAGTGCAAACTTCTGTTTGTGCTGTAGCATCCGAAGCTGATTCACAAGAGCATCTTGTCCATCACCGTGACCTTGACCCATCCTGTCTATGATTAATGACACCCACTGACTTGAGTGGGAGGACAATCTTTATAGCTGGCATTTGAGAATTCCATTCCTGATAAAAGGATTTTGATGTTCTTTTACAAACTAAGGGAAATGACATGTGTACCAGATAGATGTAAGGGTTATGCAGTTTGCATTGACAGAACAGGGATTAGTAAAATCAACGTCTTCTAAAACTGAAGAGGATTCAGGAAACAGGCGAACTTAATAAGATTGCAATTGGAAGGTAGTCTTTAATCAAGTTCAGTACAGTAACTGAGGATGCATCTCTTTTTTCCTGTTATGTTCTTTCAATTCAGCTCCAGTTATCATGACCCTATCAAGGAGTTTTCTTGGCCAGACTTGTTAAGAGGAGGTTTGTCACTGCCTTTCTCTAAAGCAGAGAGAGTGTGATTTTATCAAGGTCACCCAGTGGACATCTGTGATGATGAGGAATTTGAACCTTGGTCTTCTGGAGTCCTAGGCCATACTGGCTCAACTGCATTGGACCAAACCAAAAAATCCACAGGTTTTACACAGGCCGTTCTAGCATGGAGTCAGAAAGAGCTTTAAAAGACAGTTTGCCCAGGTGACAGGTCAACAATGAAGATATCCTAGATTAGTGTGCCATGCCACTGAATGTTCACTCCGTCCTACAAGTACAAGATGCTGCAAGTAGAAAATGTTACATGCTTTATGTTGTTGTAGCAAGTGTGAGAGACATCCATATCTACTACAAGGTAGCTGTTGTTATTAGCTCTACTCTCCTTTAATTTAAATACATAAATTCAAATGTTAGTCCCCAATAAAGCTGACCCATTGAATTCACTTCTGCATGGTAAGTCAGCATCAAGTCGCTAGGCGTCCCTGTCATGGAAAATACTAACGTGCTGAATGTGTATTAAACTGCTTTAATGTATGTAACCATTGTTAAAGGGCTACTGTGTATCACGGCTAAATGCTGCTAATTGCTGTTACATTGTATCCAAAAGCCGTTTGCTGTTACAGTGTATTTGATGGAGGGGGACTGCCGGAACAGGCTGGAAAGAGAAAGTTAAGACTGTTGATGCGAGCATGTTATGAGACTGGAGTGCTGTGGAGAGAAGTATGCAGATGGGTCAGGGATTTGTGGGCTGGTGGTAGGCATCAAGCCTGGGAAAGAATAGGAGGATAGATTCATGGAGGAATTTATGACTTTGGCCAATGAATGCTTTATGTGCTCAAATTTGTATTGATAAGCTTTAAAAGATGTATGCTGTATCTATTCTTCAGTTTCACCAATTCCTGTAGATGTTCCAGTCTTGGAACTCTCCATGAGTGGACCTTTATATATAAACAATGGGCAGCCACAACTCATACCCCCTTTGCAAGTTATTTTTTTAAAAAATTAACTTCCCTCCCTTCAAAATTGGAAGTAGATTTCTAGCCGCATATAATCGATTTTTCTCCCATTTTTATGGAAAAAAGTGGTACCTCCCAGAGACAGGAAACTGAGGCCTTAACTCCCTGGAGATTGTCTTCTTCTCTTGTATACCAATGGGAGTTTCTGAACCATCTTCAGCAGCAGCCCCACAATGTGTTAGTCCAGGAGTAGGCCACCTCCTTCAGCCTGCCAGATCCTAATAGCTCCAGCCAGCCTGGCCAAAGGTCAGGAGCAATGGATGCCATAGCCCAAGAACATCTGAGTGTCACGTTCTGCCCCCTCCTCTGCACATATCTCTGTGCTAAGCCTTTTGGAATATTTTCTCACCTTAAATATACCAGTTGGGATTCAGGGACTTTTAGTTCACACCTGAGAAGTATGTGCAAGAACTGAAGAGCTATTCCCTTTTCTCAGTTGAAATGATTTACAAAGCTTTGGTTAGGAACCTGGGTCTCTTTATAATACAGAAAGGGGTTCCCACAACTGCTCAAATTGAATTGAATTGAATGAATGTGTTAAAACCAAAACTGTTCCTCCAGAACTCATTATGTTATTCTGATGGAACCAAACGTCCACTCAAGAGCTTTTCTCCACTTCTCAGGCTTCCACTTACAAACATGTTATTCTCTGTCCTGTGGTTTGAGATAGATGAAATATGCAAAAAGTGTCTTGCAGCTCTGACTTGTCTTGGTTTTCTGCAAGAAAATATATGGGTAGAGTTGAACAAGAAGTAAAAAAATAAACTCAGCAATGGTTTATTCAGTGGAGTTAGCTGAGGACTTTTCTTTTCCTCTTATGCTAGCACACTTCTCTATCAGGTCCAAAGGTCCAAACAGGGCTTGGGGGAAAAATTATCTTTTTGGACCATAATATGTGCAGTGCCTTCAGACTGCATGGGCAGTGGTCTTCCAAGGTTGGGGAGGTTTCTGGGAGTTGGTGTCTGCCAAAGGAAACTTTCCCAACTTCTGGATCTAAATGCTCTCAAGAAGAAGCCAAGACACTAATCCATCTATCAAATGATGTGTCATCTCTTTTGAAAACAGCAATGCAGACTACTCATAATTCTACCTAACCATCCTATTCTTTTTCTGGTTTACCTCCACAACCATCTGAGTAGTTTATTCTTTGAGCAAATTAGCACTGTATTCTTTCTCTCACTCTTTGTTTTGAAAGGCCTGAATTGATGTTTTTCCACAGTGAAACAAGGTGAGGAGGTGCTCAAGTCACATATCTAGTAATTTCAAAAAATCAGTGGTAACTGTCAACGGAACTGACATGATACGAGGGCAGGAAACTTCAGAAGTAGCTCCCGCAATATCTTATTATCTTACTGTTCCCACCACACTCTGACATGAAGAGTGTGCTCTTCTGACTGGCAGTTTGGATTGTTTTTTCATGGAATCACAAAGTTGGAAGAGATCTCAAGGGCCATCTAGTCCAACACTCTCCCATGCAGGAACACACAACTAAATTAAATTAATTCTATGGGAATCTATTTATACAATTGATATTCTACCCTCTATTCAGTGGTGTAGTGGAGACACTGTGGTTAGGTTTAAAGTTCCAGCATATTTTTATTAGCAGTATTAGTAGCCATACACCCCCACACTTGGATATGGTTTAATTGGCAAAATATGATTTAATTGGCAAGATATATATTAAGTGGCTTTGATATATAATGTACCCTGATGTATCTGGAAGGCCAAGCTGGACAAGAGGAAGACATTGGCTGAACACATGCACTGTAAAGGTAGGTCAGATATCCCCTCCAGGCATAGCCAGGTCATAGTCAGAAAATTACCAGGTAGCTGCAAAAGTGATAGGCTTAAGCTAAGCTGTTAACAGCTCTGCAATCAGACACTAGGAATGGATGAATTCAACCTTCTTCCCACTGACCTGTAAATTTTCCTCATTGTACCCAAGCCTTTCCACTATTACAGTGCTATCATGACATCTATTAGGTCTCTGTCACCTAAAAGTAACACCATCAACTCATGCTGGACCCCATTGTGTCTGTTGCAAACTCCTTCGTTTACTTGGCCAGAGAGCCATTCACACCCGTGCCCTCCAGACAGATTCTGGGTATAAAAATCCTTCATTTTGACCAATTGGTTGCAGTACATCAGATGCTGAACACCAATCTGTCACTTTGAATCCTGATTTGTACTGCCCTTAGACGCAAGTCTAAGTCACATCACTGTTTCTTTGCTTTTCTTCTGGATTGCTAATTATCACCTATTCCCGTAAGTCTTGCTACCAACCTTTTCTTCTCTTTTCCTTCAGTTAACCTTGTGTGACTGTTTGGATCTTGCGTGTGTATGATTGAATTCCCTTCAATAAACACATTTGAACTTACTTTTGGATCTCCGGCTGATTTTCCTACAAGGACCCCATAGACATTGGTGGAAAGATCTTGCTAGGTTACCCCACCTCTTGTAGCCCTCCTAATTAAAACTACTTATTCCTCAATTTTTGCACAGAGGTGCAGGTGCTGTTGGAGGACCTCAAGGGTCCCCCACCTTTGAGGGTAACAGCAGAGACAATGAAGTCATATGCTACCTCCCAATCTATCCTTTCCCAACTTAGCTGCAATCCTCAGATGTTTTGAGGGCTGGGGTGTTTCTTTCTGATTCTGAGAAAACCAGCTGCTGGCAAATTGTGAGCTCTCTCTCCTCAACTGCAGATATAGAACACACATATACACACACAATTGAATCAACACAATTAGTGTCATTTTTGTACATGATGATGAAGCCACATATCACTTGAAAACAAACAGTAAAGAAGACAAAGGCCATTTCCATGCTACACTGTTATAGTGCTATTATTCCACTTTCAACATCCTGTGGAATTCTGGGGTTTACTGAGTTTTCAATTTACTGAGGCCAAAGAACTTTCTGACTGAGAATTCTAAATGCCCCTCCCTAAACTGCAAACCCCAGAATTCCACAGGATGTTGAAAGTGGAATAATAGCGCTATAACAGTGTAGTGCGGAAATGGCCCTCGCTTTGGCACAATGAATCTATTTAAATCTCAGCTAGATGGACAAACTCCACTAGAACTTAAAAAGCAAAAACCATCATATAATTTAGAAAGCCTGGATAAAATGATAAAGTCTTTGGCTGGCACAAGATAGATGCCAAAGCAGGTATGAAGCACATCTCTCTTGGGAAGGTATTCAACTTTCCTGAGGTTGGAAGGGGGCAGTAATAGAGAATACCTTTTTATGTTGTTCTTATGTTTCCATCCTATCTTCAGATCTTAGGATATTGGGCAGCATGCAACATATTTAACCTGATGAGATGCTCTTTTATTAATAAATGCAATGTGGGATGCTATCCATCCCTTGCTCAGTAAAATTTCATGTTTTCATCACTTAGCATAAAAAAGTAAAGCATCTCAAGAGGGTGGAGATGAAGTCCAGTAGAATAAGGCAGTGCATTTGCAGTGCAAAAATACAGTTATTTCATGAGTAAAAATAAATCTATATCCCATGTTTGCTTGATGAATGTCACCCTTTTCTCACAGGACTCCAATGCTTTTAACTGTGTGAAAGGCAGAAGTTTAGCAGGTACAACTTTTCATGGCAGGAGTATAAAATCTTGGGGAAAATTATCCTTGTTGACTGTCCCACAGCAATTAAAGATACTGCAGCCCTGCCAGAATTTTTGAAAATGACCCAAGCCTAAATTTTTACCACTTCTGACAGTGTTCATTTTCTAGAATTCCTTTGGTCAAATTAATCCCCCAAATATGCTTAACAGCTCCTGAGACAAAGATGAAAACTTTGCTGTATAATTTCACTATCAGTCTGTCACGCTTTCTCAGTCTGTTACACTGCTCTTCAACATTCCAGCTGAGAAGAATATAATGGGCAAATGAACCAAAGGACACCAATTCATTAAGCATTTTATACATAAAGGAGGTATAAGAAACTGCAAACAGAAATTGATGTATGATGTGGGATGATCTCCTTAAAAACATAATGTCTCCTGTTTCCAATGTTTAGGGGAAGAGCGAGCAACTGTGGATTGTTAGGAGGCTACATCAGCCCCAAGGAAATCTTGGAGGACTACACACCCTACTGTACCTTCCCCACCCCCACTGCACAGAGCAAAAAACAAATGTTTGCCTCCAAATGACCTCTAGGATGTTTAAGGGACAATTTTGCCATGATTTTTATTTCCCCGCAGACTATTTTAGGCCCGGAGAGGCCTTTTTTGACAACAGGAAGTGAGTGGAAGTCATTTCCAGTTCGCTTCCTGTTTCAAAAAAGGCTTCTCCTGGGCCTAAATTGGCGTGTGTGGGGGCAAATATGTGGTAAAAATGCCTCCATGCTGCCACAGGTCATTTGGGGGCAAATTTGTGTCCCAAGGGGCCTTAGGGGACATATGCAGCCCACCGCGGATTTAGGAGATGTGTTGCTTCCCTGCCTTTTGGCCAAAAGTGACTATAGTGTAATGTAGTATGATACTACTCATGATGCCAAAGGAGCACCACCTGGACGCTGCAGATATCAGCTGGCTTGAATCCACTTCAGATTCTGGCCTGCACTCTAAACAAGCTGCCCAAGGTGCTCAACCTATTCTGAGGCTAGAGTTCAGCACCTTGAGTGGATTCACCACCACCCCATGGAAGCAGCAGTCATGAGAAATCCCAAATCTCGCAGAAGATGCAAAACAATCTATAGGGAAAACCCTAATGGGTAACAGGGTTGGCCAGAGGCTTCCATGTCTTTAGTCCAATGAAGTCCTTCCACATTCACAGGTTTGACCTTCGCAAATTTGATTATTCATGAGGCGTGTGTGTGCCTGCCCCCTCCTTCTCCCATTCCCTTGTGTTTTGCTGAGTGTGGAGAAGGAAGGAAGGCAAGCAGCTGGACAAAAGGCAAGGGAATGGATGGGGGGAAGGCTTGCATGAGCTTTCTTTCTCCCTTGTGGAGCTCCTCCTCCCATTCCCTTGCCTCTGGCAAAGGAATGAGGGGGAAGGCACACATGCGGATCTTCCTTCCCCACTCCAGAGCTCCCCGCTCCTATTCATTTGTGTCTGGGCCAGGCTCACAAAAGGCATGGGAACGATATGGAGAAGCCCCAGAAGGGAATGTGAGGGGGATCTCAGTGGGGGAGTTATTCAGGATTTTTCCACTTTCACAAGGATTCTGCATTCTGAACTCTTGCAAAAGTGGAGGAGCCACTGTGTTTTAGACTTAAAAGAGCTATCAAGTACTCAACCAGTTGTTTTTTTTTTTAGGGTTCATCAGATTCCTTTAAAGTGGATTTAAAGAGGCATCTGAAGGAGAATAGGAGAGGCTCATTCTATATCATTTGGTTACTTCTTTCCATCATAATTGTCTCCATGAGTGACCATTCCACGTAAATTTTCCCCTCTCATTCCTCTCTTCTCTTGCCTCATGTTTATTTATGATATCATATGTCACTCTGAACAGCAAGAAATGTCGTGTTTAACTGTGGTTAGTTCTGAGAACATCCCATCAGAAAAGTGTGGGAAGTAAATAAAAAAACAAAACAGTGGCATATATTATATTACACCTACATTTCATTGCAGTTGTGGCAATTAAGCCTTTGACTCTGAGCTAATGTTGTGCTATGGAATTCCCACGGATATTACAACTTTTATTTCTTTAAAATGAGTTTGAAGGAACTGTATGGTCAGATTCTTGACTTGGAGACTACTACAATGGATTTCATGACCTCAGAGTTTCCAGCTGGGTATCTTGAAGGTTTGGCTTGTTGCACTCATGCTGTGATGGAAGCAATTTCAGAAGAAGTCTTAACCTTTTTCTATGTTCTGTTTGATCTACAACTTTGCTCAACCTGGTGCACTGCAGTTGTTTTGGACCACAACTCCCATTAACCCCAGCCAGCATGGGGGACAGCAAGGAATGATGGATATTGAAATGTAAGACTTTGAAAATTGCCAGCTTGTGGGGAAGGCTGGATTAGTGCATTTCATTTTTGTTTTCTTAATCAAAATGTCAATAAAACATTTGCAATGCTATTAACATCACTGGGCATTAGAACAGACCTGGACAGTTCCATTTCAATGGCCACAACGTTCCCTCTAAAACAAACAATTATCCTATCACAAATGATTTATGGGGATGTGCTTGTTAGTCATTTGCAAGATGATGCTCGTGACTGAGAGAGTTTAATGTACTTTGGTTAGCTAATGAATAACAATAAGCACATAAGGAGAACAAGTGGGTTGCTTTCATCTGAAGGCTGAGGTCATAGATTCACAGAATCATGAAGTTGCAAAGTGCTTCCTGGGCCATCTACTCCAACCCCCCTGCTCAATGCAGGATCTCCAGCTAAAGCCTGTTACCCCAAAATGTGGGTGGCTCAGGGGTCCACCAGCAATGCCAGTACTTCCGCATGTTAATGGGGAATTAATTAGCTCAATTAGGAGACCTGAGAGAGGGGACCCACCAATGTTTATGGGGTCCTCACAGGAAAGAACCAGCCAGAGATTCAAAAGTCAACTAAAATGTGTTTTAGCGAGGGGAATTCACTCATGCATGCACACAAGATACAAGATACAAAATTCACATAAGAGCTAACCAAAGGAAAAGGGAGGAAAGATTGACAGCAAAATTTCAGGGAGTGGGCAATATTTAGCATTACAGAAGAGCAGTGAAGAAGCAGCATTGTGGCTTAGACTTTTGTCTTAGGGCAGTACACGATAAGGAATCAGAGCGACAGCATACTACCAGCAAGTGAAGTACTGCACGGAACAGCTTAAAACAGAGGGCTTATACACCCAAAATGTGCCTGGGAGGCATGGGTGTGAATGACTCTCCTGGCTGAGTGGACAATGGAAGTTGCAACACAGACAATGGGGTCTGGACAGAATTAATGGTCTTAGTGTTTAGGTGACGCAGAGGTAATGGCTGTTATAATAGCTCTGTATTACGGAGAGGTTTGGGGGACAATGCAGGGAAACATCCAGCTGTGAGGGAAAAAAATTGAAACAATCACTGTTTTGGTGGGAATTTCCCTTGACTGTTGTATGCTCAGAGATGTTCCAGCTTCAGCTTAAACCTATTATCTCTAGAGTTGCTTAGTAATCTGCCTAACAATTTCAGCTATGCCTAGAGAGAGTTTGGCTGACCTGCCTTGCAATCACACATTTTCAGTCAGTAATTTTCCCCTGCCCAGCTTGACCTTCCAGTCATCCCAGGTTCTATTTTATATCAATGCCAATCAATGTATTTGCCAATTAAATAATATTTTGCCAATTAAATCATATCAAACCTGGGGGGTACATGGGCCATAACAATCCCTAGCAGGTAGCTGTCCAGTCTTTTTTTTTCAAGATATCCAGAGAAAGAGACCTAACATCTATCTAGGAAATTGGTTCCATTGCTAAACTGCTCTTACTTTCAAGAACTTCTTTCTCATGTTCATTTGAAATCTACTCTCCTGTGGGGAGAAAAGAACAAACAACACATCAGAAATAAACAACATAAATTAAATGCTCCATATTGCAGGACAATACAGTAGGCTGAAGGAGGACATCCTATCTATGCATGCTTTTTTAGGAGAAAGTCCCAGGAACATTGACTATAACTGCACTTACTTTTGAGTGATCAAGAACAGGACCAGATCACATAAGCTAGTACACCAAAGTCTGTTTGATTTGTAGTGGCACATGTAGGGTCTGGGCCAACTGTAGCCACAGCAACAATCTGTGCTAAGCAAGAGACTTACACATTCCATGCTGTTGTTCTTGTTCTTATTGACCTGCCTTTTCTCCAGTCTGGGAGTCAAGGCAGCTTATAGCAGTTAAAATAAACATGGCCTTAAAAATGTACCAAATGCAGAAGTTAAAAATATCATTAAACTATTCATAAAATTAAAACCAGTTAAAAACATAGCTATTGAAAACAAATAAATAAAACAGAGACAGAAATCCACAAGAACTAGTCTCCTCAAGCAGTCATGTTCAAAGGCATGTTGAAGTAATAACCAAAAAAGTTTTAACCTTCCTGTGGAAAGATAGCAAGAGTGCCAGTCTAACCTCTCTGGGAAGCGAGTTCCAGAGCTGAGGGCGGCCACCATGAAGGTCCTGTCCCATGCTCCCACCAGATGTACCTGTGAGGGGTGGTGCTGAGAGAAAGAGAAAGCCCTTTTAAGAGGATCTCAAAGCACAGGCAGGCTGATATGGGGCAATATAGTTCTTCAGATAGCCTGGACCTGAGTTGCATAAAGCTTTAAAAATCATAACCATTTATGTACTTTAAAAACATATACTAGAGTGCTTCAAAACAAAGTAGTATAACCACCCACTTCGTAACATAAGACCAACTAGTTGCAGTATAAAGGAATGATGTTATTCTTCACTATATTTGCAATCATAATGTGACTTAATTATGCACTTGTTCCAATTGCAAAAAGGAATTACAGCAATTAGAGGTAAAGTTCTCCCTCCACATTCGTGGGTTTCACTTTTTCTAATTTGATTATTTGTGGGGTGCTTGCTTGCCCCCCATTCTCACCCCCACCCCATTCCCACCCCACTTACTCCTCCCATTCTCCCTGGCCCCCAGTACAGGCGCACCCCGTGCAGGTGGCAGAAAGGTCTAGGGAGGGCGATAGGCAGTTCCCTGCGCTCCTCCCATCTCCCCCGCTGCAGGTGCAGGCACGCCCGCGCAGGGGACAGGAAGCTCCAGGGAGGGCGATCGCCAGTTCTCTGCGCTCCTCCTGCCACTACCACTGGTGCAGGCATGCCTCACGCAGATGGCAGGAAGGTGCAGGGAAGGCGATAACTTGTGTCCCTGTCTTCCTGCCCCCACGCCTGAGTGAGTGCACCAGCCAGGCAGAAACCTGTAGGGAGGGCTTGTTACCCTGTGTGCCGGGGGTCCCGGGAGGGGCGCCCAAATAACCAAACAACAACAACACAAGATGGGGAAATTAATTTGAGCACTCTCTTAAGCTAAACGAGAGGCAGGGTAACTTAGCAGGGATCTTTTAATGCTATGTATACAGCATCAGGTCAGAAGAACAGCCAGACAAGTTTTAAAATAGCAAAAAAAATGATGTTTTATTGACAAACAAACACTTAAGACAACACAACCACACAACTAACTAAGAAATAAGAAATGAAAGTTTTCAGGGGAAATGGGTGATACGACACCTTTCTCGTAGTCCTGAAGAAGCTGAAGATGGTAGTGAAGAAACTCAGAGTGGTGGCCAAGGGGAGTTCGCTCTACAGAGTGGCAGCAAGGCTGGATGGAAGTCCGGAGCAATCTGAGGAAGCTCTCGAAGCTTGGGGTTTTTATGGGGGAAAATATGATCGTGGGCTAGTCTGTACTTGGGAGAGAACAATGAGGTTTGGGTGTGAGACAATGTCTCCAAAAGGTCAGAATTTAACATGATTGAGTTAAGTTCGAATTGACAAAGGAACGACCAGTATGCAGATGCAGCGTCCAGCTCGCAGGGTGCCTGCTCGGGGCAGGGGGCTCTTTGTATTAGCGTGCATACTTAATGAAGTGTTTGTTTCGGGAGGTCTCCTAAAGCAAGATCTGGCTGTGTCTGGCTTGCTTAGGTGTAAACAGAAATGATTCAGCATTTAATAGCCATGCCTAGCTTTGTGCCTGTTCGGGGGCCTCACAAACACTTGGCTGAGGGTGGCAAAATAAGACCGAATTGCGATATCAAAATGAATCTAATGTCTACCAAAGCTAGGCCAGTTCATGGTGATAACAGGCTCCCTATTTGTGATTATTTGACATTCGCGAGGGATCTGTGTCCCTATCCCTTGTGAATGTGGAGGGCCTATTGTAATTCATTGCAACAAGTACTTATGTCTTGTTGTGCTCTACCCAAATCTGTTTATGCAAGACTGTGGCCATTTCCGCACTACACTCTTATAGCACGATTATTCCACTTTCAACATCCTATGGAATCCTGGGTTTGCAGTTTCGGGAGGGGCCAGTCAGCCCCTCCCAAAACTGCAAACCCCAGAATTCCATAGGATGTTGAAAGTGGAATAATCGTGCTATAAGAGTGTAGTGCGGAAATGGGCTGTGTACCTGTTTCCAGCCATCCTACTCAGTAATTTCTTTCCAGAATTATAGACCTCAGCAAGCTAGCATACATGACCAAACATGCCTGTGTTCAAATTTAGTATCATGCAACTGAGCTACAGTTCCAAGCCTAGACAATATTTACTTTTGTATGTAAAATGTAAAATGACACCAAGTCAAACACTCCCCTCACCTCCTTCCTCCTGTGCTATTAGATCATACATCCTGAATACCTCCATCTGTCCCAATTTGGCAGGGATAGTCCAGAGCAATCCTCTTTCCTCTCAGTTTTTTCAGCTGCTTTTAAAATGTCCCAGATTCTCTCTCCTTCTCCCATTTCCCTCCTCATCCTCAGCTTACTTCAATTGTTGCAAATTGAATTCAAATGCAACGTTAGTTTGTACTCAATTAGCTCTGTAGGGAGGAGAGGAGAGAAGGGGCGGAATCTTGCCCTCCCCAGTAGACTCAGGCAAATGCAAACCGCTGCTACCTCTCCCAGCTTGTGTGCTCTTATGCCATCTTGACCATGCTCAGATGTTGCTTGGCCACATGTTTTATCCCACTTGTATCATAGGTTTTCATCTGTGGAATGTACTCCTATGTTAATCAATACTTTAGCTGTTTTAGATACAGACATTACTATACCTAAGAATATAATGCCATTTTCCAATTTGCTTTGGCAAAAGAATATGTTGTTATTGTTATGTGCCTTCAAATTGTTTCTAGATTGTAGTGCCTCTGTCTTAGGGTTTTCTTGGCAAGATTTAGTCCAAGCAGGCTTGTCATTGCCTTCCTCTGAGACTGAGAGACTGTGACTTGCAAAAGGTCATGCGGTGGGTTTCCGTGGCTGAGTAAGGATTTGCTCCCTGGTCTTTCAAAATCCTCATCAAACATTTAAACCACTACACCACACTGGCTCCCAGATATTTAAATATTAAATTATATTACATTAAATATTATATATATATATATTTAAATAACTTGCATATAGAACACTCCAGTATATGTTTCCTTGATAGAAAATATATGCTGGTTATCTTTGATCTTATACCGAATCCAGTAGTTGGTACTTTGTTGTTGTGTGCCTTCAGTGTATTTATGTACTACTGTAGTACCACCTCGATCTGTTGGGAGAGGCAGGATATAAATAATTTACTACTACTATTATTATTATTATTATTATTATTATTATTATTATTATTATTATTATTATTATTATTCAAGTCATTTCCAATTTATGGCAAGCTTAAGGTGAACCTATCATAGAATTTTCTGGGGCTGAGATTGTGTGATGTGCCCAACATCACCCAGTGGGTTTCCATGGCTGAGTGGGGAATTAAATTGATAGTACTGTCATAATCTTTATCATAAGACAGAATTACTACAATCAGCTAGAAGTCTTAGATTCAGGCAGATGGTTCCATGTTGGTCAAAATACACCCGAGGTATTAGGAAACGGCATCACCTCAATCTGTGACTCATTGTTAAAGTCCTCCTTCCACTACATCTCTTTCTGCAGTGCAATAGAGTTGTGGCATAATGTTCAAATATTATATGTGGTTGTTGTAGCTGTTGTCTACTTTCCTTGATGTTCCAGTGAATGATATCTTGCAGAGGCTTTCTGAATGCCTCTGCTGGTAGAAGAAACTATAGGGTGAAACTTCAAGCAGCAACATTGTGTTTCAGAGTCTATTTATCTTAAATGAATTTGAAAGCAAGCATTTGCTGAATGGATACAATAGTTACATTTGCTGATTGGATGACTTACTGGAACATCAGTAAGAAAATTCATTTGGAACCCCATGGAAAAAGAGAAAAATAACATTGCTTTTGTAGAACATTGATGTTAAAGGTGAAAATAAGCTCAATTTGACTTTGGTGCATACCAATTTGAAATTCAAAAGAACAAAGCAACTTTTAAAACCCTGTAATATTCCTTTGTCCTCTATGCTGTCATCTTTAATAGAAACTCTGAGAACACACATTATTGATGTGACTGTAAAAATTTACTGAAGTAAATAGGACGTCATTTGTGTTCTTGATGTAATAATTGTTGTTTTTCTCTAAGAAAAGACAAAGCTTTAATCAAACCAAATGCAGAGACTGAAGTCTAACAGTTGTCCAAAATTTGTTATACATATGACTGGGAAAATAATTTTTTTGTATTACTGTTTCCAGATAACGAGATAACTTTATTTGTAAAAGGAGGAGGAGAAAGACAAAGAGAGGGAGGGAAAGAAGGAGGGGAGTTGTAGTTTGGTGAGTCACTAGAACTCTCTGGCTGAGAACTCTAAACTATGAGAATTCACTGTGCTGTCATTATGTAGTGTGAAAGAGACCAAACTTACAGATTTTCTTTCAGTTTCATGTTCCCAGAGGCTTATATCTCTTGACCTCCATTCTGCTCACCCTCTAAGACAAGAATCGTGATACTCGCCATTTCCTCACTAGACTGTTATAGCGCTATCATTCCACTTTCAACACCCTATGGAATCCAGCTGGCCCTCCTGAAACTGCAAACTCCAGGATTCCATAGGATGTTGAAAGTGGAATCATAGCGCTGTAACAGCCTAGTGCGGAAATGGCCACTGTTGTGCTATGGTCTGGTCTGCTCCTGCAGCATAGCCAGGTAGGTATTTTCCAGAGAAGATATTGATCCAGTTTATGATGGAAACAGATGCTTTGGCCACTTCTGCACATTACCTGATCCTAGAAGTGCGTTTGCTGGGAAGTGAGCATGACAGGAACGCTCCCCTCTGCATACGACCAGCTCCCTGCGGAAGGGAGTGCAAGTGACACATATCTGCCTTCCGCAGTGCAGTCAACTCTTTCCCATGTTGCACTGGGGAAGGAAGCGCCTCATCATGCTTCCTGCTCTTCCATGTGGCCAAGAAGGATGGGAGCGCTGTGTAATTATGGGTGCTTAATGATTTTTTTTTTCCATTAAGCAAATATTCCACAATTGCAATGGAGGGGGAAGGCAGCAGGATCGTGATGATGAGCCGCAGACCAATGCCATCTCGTCCCCATAGCAGGACTGCGACACCATGCAGAAATGGCCTTTGTTTGGCAAACCTGTTTTCACAAAACCAGATACTCTAACTCTCCTCCTGGTTCTATTTCTATAGTACACTACCCTCATATATACATAGAAATCCCAAAGCTTCATGCTCCACTTCTCTGCATATTTCTCTTTCACTACAGGCTATGGCCCTTTCTGCATGAGGCAGTCAAAACGGGCCAAGGCGTCCTGGCACGGAGGTCGTCCACACCTTGGATTGGACTAGGTGCGGACTATTTGACTTAGTTCCGCACCTCAGTCTGATCCAACCCACCCCCAAGTGGTCCTCCCCCACGCTAAGTAAAGACTGGAAAAATCAGGTCTTTACATTTTCTGGAACGCGCTGTTGTGTTCCTACTTAACTGTGCAGATGCGCAGGCTCGCACCAATGCGAGCCTGTGATCAGCAGAGGGCGGGCTGTGGGCATGGCCAGTGTCAGCAGTTGCTCCACTCCCACAAAGACACCGAAGCCACCATTTTGAGCTGGAAGCCACAGGAAGCCGCCATTTTGAGTCAGAGCAGTGCGGATCTACAGACCTCGCACTGCTCCAGTTCACCCTGCACTAATGGAGGAGCCCTGCAGAAGGGCTGAAGGGAAAGTCTGCGTTACTTCAGACCCAAGAGAGCCGGTAAGTAACGACACAGAGCAATTCACTCGCCTTGTGCGGAAAGGGCCTATCTTTAAAGACACATATAGATTTTGTGTTGCAGTGGCCTAATGTTAGCATCTCATTAGGGTGACCCACTGATACAATGATATGTAAGTAAACCAACACATATTCAAATTCTATTGATTCAATAGGTTTACTCTATTCCAGAGGAGCAATACAGTCCAGTCATAATCCCTAAATTGCAGAACAAGAATTTAGAAAAAGATCACTCTATCCACCGTACATTTAAGTATCCTAGATGGACAGTTTGTAATCAGTGCATCATCTGATAATAATGCAATTTCATCTAATTTTGTTGTTGTTGTTGTATTCCTTCAAGTTGACTCTGAATTATGGCAACACTATCGCAGGGCTGTCTTGGCAAGATTTATTCAGAGGAGGTTTTCCACTGTCTTCAACTTAGGTTGAAAGAGTGTGACTTGTTCAAGGCCATCCAGTGGGTTTCCATGGCTGAGCAGGGGTCTGAATCCTGGTCCCCTAAAGTCTTGGGCCATTTCCGCACTACACTCTTATAGTGCGATTATTCCACTTTCAACATCCTATGGAATCCTGGGGTTTGCAGTTTAGGGAGGGACATTTAGAATTCTCAGCCAGAGAGCTCTTTGGCCTCAGTAAACTACAAACCCCAGAATCCCACAGGACGTTACAAGGGCAATAATAGCACTATAACAGTGTAGTGCAGAAATAGCCTCATTCACCATTCTGACTTCATCTAAACAAAACAATTCCAAAACATGTCTTAAAAATAGGGATTAGGGAAGGACAAGGTCTCTCTCATGTTATTTCCCCTCTCTTTCAAATCATATCAACAGACCTTGTATGTATAAATTCTGTTCAAATCATGTACTAAATGCGGAAATATTAGTAACAGGGACAATGCGCATAATCTTTCTTGCTCTTCCATGTGTGTAGTATCATAGAATCATAGAATCATAGAGTTGGAAGAGACCCCAGGGGCCATCGAGTCCAACCCCCTGCTATGCAGGAACACCCAGCAAAGCATTCCCAACAGATGGCCATCCAGTCTCTGCTTAAAAACCTCCAAAGAAGGAGACTCCACCACACTCCAAGGCAGCATATTCCACTGCTGGGCAGCTCTGACCGTCAGGAAGTTCTTCCTGAGGTTCAAGTGGAATCTCCTTTCCTGCAGCTTGAATCCGTTGCTCCTTGTCCTAGTTTCTGGAGTGGCAGAGAACAAGCCTGCTCCCTCCTCAATATGACATCTCTTCAAATATTTAAACATGGCTATCATGTCGCCTCTTAACCTTCTCTTCTGCAGACTAAACATAACCAGCTCCCTAAGGCATTCTTCATAGGGCATGGCTTCCAGACTCTTCACCATTTTGGTCACCCTCCTCTGGACACATTCCAGCTTATCGACATCCTTCTTGAATTGAGGTGCCCAGAACTGGACACAATATTCCAAATGAAGCCTAACCAATGCAATGTAATCTATGGGTAAGATTATGTTAGCAAGGTTTTTGATACGCAGGATTTTAAAACAGAATTAATTCATGCTCCTCTTTATATCACACTGATGTCTGTGTGAGTCCACGGCCATTTCCGCACTACACTCTTATAGCGCAATTATTCCATTTTCAACATCCCATGGAATTTTGGGGTTTGCAGTTTAGGGAGGGGCACTCAGTCTTGGTAAATTACAAACCACAGGATATTGAAAGTGAAATAACACTATAACACGGTAGTGCGGAAATGGCCATAGTGTTTCTACAGGAGCCCAACCCAGGCCCTGTTTCTCCTCTGGAAGGGTTGGAAGGTTTTTTTTTTTTCCAGCATTGACACTGGAAGGATGGTGAAGTTGGGCTTGAGATAGACAGGCCTGTGGTTCAGCAGTGTGTCTGTAGTAAGCAACATAGTAAAGCTTAGCCTGGGAAAGAATGGGACTCCATTCTAGATGATCCTACTGTAGCTATGTGTGCTTATGTACAGCAGGCAAGGTAAACTCCTGCTTCCAGAATCACTTACTGAGCATGTGTGAGGAGCAAAACAGAAATAAAAAGGGGAAAGGAGATTCACCAGCCACCTTGACATGTTGAAAAAGCACAGATTTGTAAGTTTCATAACAAACACTGAAATCAAAAGAAAAGTGGAGCCTGTTGAAAGAAAAAAGAATCAAGTTGTCTCTAGAAGATTTAAAATGTTTTTGTTCACTTATGCAAGGCTTATCTGACCTGCTTATTTCATTTCACATGTGCATCAGTCACATAGGGATGGGGGCGCATGGAGGGTGGTTCACCCCAGGTGGCAGTGTTTTTGGGGTGTCCTGGCCTGTAGCTATGCCCCACACATCCTGGCCACACCTCCATGCACAGTGGTCACGCCCCTTGCCCCGCCCCCTCACCACACTTCAAGCTCCACCAATGATATGCGTAGTGTTCATTTTGAATAAAAAAGTAACCTAAAACATGTTGAACTTCTATTTTGTGGTGTAGAAACCTGTCTCTATTCTTTCCACATTATTTCTACCTTTGGTACCAAAGTTTCTGTTAAATATGTAAACAAGAACACAAACAGCTTTGTTAATTGAGGTATACCTATATTTTACTTCATGACCTGGTTTTCTCCACAGCTTTGAAAAGTTACTTTTTAAAAACAATAACTTTCAGGATCTTCTAGTGATCATGGTGACTATAGCTGTTTGGGCAGCTACAGTCTTAAAGTAATTCAGTCCAACTCTAGTCCATGAAGCAATCCATAGCTAAAGCATTAAGGAAGGCCATTAAGTGTTGGCCATCTATCCTACGTTTAAAAACCTCCAGTGAAGGCAACCCCTCACTCTATGAGGCAGAATATTTTACTGCTGGACAGATCTTATTTTCAGGAAGATCTTCTTAATGTTTAGTTGAAATCTTCTTTCTTGTAGTTTAGATACATTGTTTCACATTGAGACTTCTGTAGCAGGCAAAAAAGGGTCACTCTATCTTCCACATTTGATAAAGCTTTAGATAGTTAAAGATCACTGTTACATCACCTCTCAATCTTCTCTTTTTCAGACTAAACATAAAGTATGGCTTCTGGACACTTCTTCATTTTTATTGTTCTTCTTAAGAGTAGGAGAAGTGCTAAAGCCCACCTTTCATGTCATAAATTTTAGATGGGCATTTTTGCGACCCTCAAAATTTTTAGGTGAGTATTGTTCCAGAAACCACAAGACTTGGATCCATATATGGATGTGACAAACAAAATGCTTAATAGTCATTATAAGCCCCACTAATACTTTGAATCCAAATCTTGACACACTTAGAGTAGACCACTGGAGCCCATATGGCTTCAGCTATTCATGATTAACTTAAGTCTCACCTTTCTTTTTGGCAGTGATGCATTTAAGTCTTTTACTCCAAGTCTCAAGTCATGTCTCGAGTCTCTACCTTCAAGTCTCAAGTCAAGTCTCAAGTCTTTGCAAGATACTTTCAAGTCAAGTTTTGAGTCAAGTCTGGGAGTCAACTTTATACTCCAACCTGTATTCCAGAATTTCTGGACAGAGTCAAATAAAGTCAGTTTTAACAATGTAAATAGAGCCAGTCAGCTGCTTTTGTGATTTTGCCATCTGAAGCCTCTGAATTGAGGAATAGGATCTTCTTGCTTCCCATTTGCAAAGCTTGTTTTCTGCTCTTAGGAAAGTTTTAGAAAGCTCCTCCTATATGAAGTAGGGACAGGCTACCCCACCTCAAACCCATTTGCTGTTCCCTCTGAGAAGTGTGTCCATGCTTTGGGCTTGAGACAGATTGTCATGTGATCAGTAAATTGTAAGGTTTCTAGAGGAATGTGTTGTATTACTGAACCAAAGGCAGCAAGTCTCTCACTAAAAACATGCAAGTCTCAAGTTGATTCAAGTCAGTGTGTAATTTTTACCAAATCAAGTCTGAGTTGAGTCACTGAACTGACTCAAGTCTGACTTGAGTCCGGGTCAATTGACTCAAGTCTACATCACTGCTTTTCAGTGTGTCTGCTCTAAAGTATAACTAAAACCAAATACAATCAGGATTCAGAATGGTGTCTTATTTGTATGTGTGTGTGCGTGTGTGTGTAAGATGGCGCATTTCATCAAAATAAGCTACTACTGTGACACATTTTTAAAATAGACTTTTTAAGATGGACTCTCCTTTTTAAAATAGACTGGCAAGATGAAGAAGCAGAATTGGGAGAGGAGGAGTTGGTTTGATCACTGAAGCCTGATACCAAATGTCATACTTCATCCTATCTTGGTTTTCTTGACATGTAGAAGATGGATTCCTTTTCACTTCCTTAAAGCACATCTTCTTCCTTACAGCTGCTGCCTCTTCACTGTTTTTTTGTTTTAATTCATTTTAGTCTAGGTGGTCATACGAGTGCTTTTACTTTTGTCAAGTTGCAGGAGATTTTAATGAGGAAACAAAACTGAGCAACATCAGATGCCTTTGCAAACTGTCTCCAATTGAAATTCATAGAAAACATACAATACAAGCACAATGCAACTTGAGGAACACAAAAATCTCCAAGTCAAGCTCTTAATCATTCATAAGATGTCTGCTTTGAAAAGTCTGGAAGTTTGCTGCAGCTCAAGGCTACAGGATAAAAAAGCACTGATATTTGTAGGTATGTTCAGTGTGGTGAGAGGAGAGGAGAAAATCTGGGTAATTGCCACTCACATTTCCTGAGAGTGACACTTCTCAACCACAAATGCCAATCAGGGAGACAATTTGTGGGAGGGGATGATTCACAAAAGAACAATGCCACTGTGTTGTCTTCCCACTAACCAAGACAAGCGTGCAGTGATATGAAAAATAATGGTTAACAAGTGAGACGATAGCAATCATGTGAAGAAGTCTGAAATTCCCATGATGGTTTTCATGTACTGCATGTAATGCCGGTGGTTGTTGGTGACATAAAGGTGGGATAAAATCTTGGCATTAATTAAATAATTAATTAGGCCATCCTCTTATGGGCAGAATTAGTCCTTGGGCAACTAATGGGCTGTGCTGCCGTTGTGCTTAATTCTGCCTTTAAAGACTGCTGTCTTTGGCCTTTGGCAAGGACTACAACACCAAGAATCCCCCCCAAACCATGGCCAGTAGCCATACCAGTAGCCATGCTTACGTGGAGGGACACCCTGGGAATAAAAGTCAGAAAAGTAATTTCCTCAAACTTCACAATTCCTTCCCCCTGTACAATGATATGACAAAAATTAAACTGGGATGTGGAGAAAAGGCAGAAAAAATATGGTATTACCATGAGGAACAGCCAGCACAATTTAGTAGTTTGAGTGTTGGCCTAGGACTCTGGAGACCAGTGTTTGAATCCCCACTTGGCCATGGAAACCCACCGGGTGACCTTAGGAACCCATACTCTCTCAGCCTCAGAGGGTGGCAAAGATAAAATCCCAGCTGAACAAATCTTGCCAAGAAAAACATGTAATCAGTTCACCTTAGGGTCACCGTAAGCTGGAAATGGCTTGAAGGCACACAACAATATTAGCATAAGAAGAAAAGTTGAATGAAGAAGCTGAAATATTGATGTAGGAAAGGCATTGGAGCTCTCTCTCTACCATAAGATGCTGCCTTATTTACCAAGTTGTAGTCTATTAGTCCAGACTATTGGTATAGTAGTTTGAGCGTTTGGCTATGACTTTGGAGACCAGGATTTGAATCCATACTCAGCCATGGAAACTCCACTAGGTGACCCTGGGCAAGTCACACTGTCTCAGCCTCAGAAGAAGGCAAAGACAACTCCTCTTAACAAATCTTGCCAAGAAAACCCTGTGATAGGTCTGCCTTAAGATCACCACAAGGTGGAAACAGCTTGAAGGCACACAACAACAAAGACTACTGGTCTATCTAGTTCAGTCTTGTCTATACTGTTTGACAACAGCTCTCCAGGATTTCACACAGGAGCGTTTCTCATATCTGACCAGAGACGCCAGATATGGGATCTTTTGCTATGTTTGTGGTGACTGGTGGCTTCTATATGGGGTGCTGATCCCTCAAATAAATCCAACAGCTTAGGTATCTCCTTTACATTCTGAGTAAAGTTCCTACTGATATGGAACACTTTAGTCACCATGCTGCTAAGCAAGGGTTCTGCCTCTAAGCTGTGGCTTCTCTATTAATTTTGACAGACTGAGTCTGGAATTCTGTCTAGAGACATACTCATGCATAAGTCACATTATTTGCATGGAGCCAAAAAGCCACTATTGCATTAACAAGTCTATTCAATTGACAGCAGTGGAAGCAGAGTTGTATAGACAGCATGTTCATCTGTGCCTTGTCTTTGCAAGTTCAGCACTGGGCATTATGTGGTGTGGCTGAGCATCTTATACTTTCATTATGCATGTGCATCCTACACTTTGCATTGCCATTGCACATTGTACATTGTAGTTGTGTACCCTATACTTTGCATTGCAGTTATGCATCATGTCTTGTGCACTGTGCAATGGCACCTAGACGTTGACATGGGTTGCACAGTGCTGTTCTCCATGGGGGGTGGGGGTCACAGTGCTCACGTAGTGTATTTCTTCATATAGCAAGAGGATATTGGATTGTAGCCATAGATTAGTAAGGAAACATTTTTTTCGGTGGTGGCACCTCACCTTTGGAACTCCCCACTCATTTCAGAACTGGGAAAACATTAGAAGGTTACAAGTGGAAGACAACAACTTCCAGGGTACCTACTCTATAGTTATATCAGTCTGATACCATTTATCTATCATTGCATGAGGCACTGAAAACCATCAATTGTCCCAATGTTTTGGACTTCAATAGTTCCTTACCCTGGCAGACTGGGGCTTCTGGGGAGATGAAGCCCAAACCATCTAATGGACCAAAGATTTCCCATCCATGGCTTATTCAATGCACATAAATAGTGCTGCATAAATAATAGATGCTCCATTCAAGGCCAAGAAGTGCTGCAGGGTTCCACATCTGGAGGGCCACATAATTCCCACGCAGTTTTAAGAAATTACATCTCCGACACATTTTAAACAAACCAATAAAGTCTGCATTAACCAGCTTGCTAGTTTGAGGCATTTCAACAGCCAATGCCACATGTGCAAAACTCAAATCAGGATGGGGTCCATAATCTCAAAATAATTATTTGCCTTTGAGGAATAAATATTCAAACAATTCGGTCAACTTAGATTATAATTCTATGCTTATTACCAAGAAACTGTTTGTGGGATTGTAGCTTTGATTGGATTAAATTAAAAGATGAAACATTTCAACTGAATTTTTGTCAGAATGTAAGCCCAGGGATAACAGAATGGTCAGTTCTTATCTTTCTACTCATAGTTTCCTTAAGAACCACAACACTACTCTTTTCTTCAACAAGAGTTCTCAAACATGCAAGAATCCAGTTGCTTGTCCTCTGTTGTTTCCATTTTCCCCTCCTTTCATCTTCAGTACTCATCACCAGCATACTTTATATTTATGCACAGCTCCCGCCAAGATCAATGAAGACTCATATACAGAATGACAGCATGCTGTGCTGAATTTCCTACGGTGCACAGAGTTTCCGTGCATACCGTTGCTGGTATCCTGTTCCGTTTCTCTTTTAAATTCCCTATGTAGAATTCCCTGTGCAGGTTACGTCATGAAAGAGATCTTATTTGTCAGCATAGCCCACACTGGGAATTCTGCCTTTGTTAAAAGAGAAAGGAAGACAATATAACTACTTCTCCAGAATGTAGAACTGAAGTTATGAAAGGAATGCTGCTACGGATCTGTCAATTCTTCTTACATTTTATTTGAGGTAGAAAGTTATATTTGTCATGGTGCTATGGTCTTTTAGATCAGCTAGGAACAACGTTTTGAACTTACAAGAGGTCTAGGTCAGGACCACACAGCCAGGGTCTTTCTTGATCTTCCCCTGCTCTCTCTCTCTTTTTTTTCGGAGATGTGTTGCAAAAGGTGGCTTGTCTCTTCTGCAGTGCAGACAGCAAAAAAAAAAAAATAATACTAGATGAACACTTGACTGCAAAAATATATGACAAATCAATATGGAAAGCCCATCCATATGATAAAGGTAACAAACCTGCTCTATACAGCAGGTATCACACTACAAACCCTGCAAGTGAAAGAACTATTGGGTGAACTTAGAATGAGAGTATTGATGTAAACATGAAGGACATGGATGAAATAACCATTAACTGGATACAAATTGGGCAATGAGCAGATTTGTAATGAAACATTTATGTAAATAAAAGATAATAATACCTAACAGGAGTAAAACGTGGGCTGAATACTGGCATTTGCTTGTGTTATATGAAACAGATTTGAAATTTATCATATGAGTGTGCCTTTCAAAATGATTTATATCATTTTTTTTCAGTTGTGTGCCCCTCTAGCATTTTTTGTTTGGTTTGATTATGTGGGGAGAACCAAAGCAAGAAGAACAAAGAACAATTCAGCTGCATCAATGAATTCTCCCTGTACGCTCTCATCCCTTCATGTTCCAGCCCAAGCATCTCAAAAAAGCAATGCTGGCACAGTTATGAACTGAACATTTGCAAATTCTGAATCATTTATTTCAGGGAAGTTTTAAGCAGGCATAGTAAATACTTCTCTTGAACAAAAATCACCCTCCACTCTTCTCTGTTTTCTACTTCTTCTCCCTAGGAGAAACCCTGCTGCAGATATGTGAGTAGACTGCAATCCATTTGCTCAAGAGTGACTACCACACAGGGACAGCTTTGTATAGCAAAAGCTACAAGAGACTTCCCATTTTCCTGTTTTTATTCGTGTGCACTCAGTGTGGTGCATGACTAAAGAAGGAGAGGTTCAAATGCCAGAGTGAGACCCCTACTTCAGATCATCAGCTGCCAGTGTCTGCACTCATAACATATAAAATTTGCATGAGGCCATCTTCTTAGAGGACATTTTTGGTGCCCTTCAAGATTGTTTGCTGATGTATCACAACATTGCTGCCTGGATGGAAAGATTTAGTGTGCTAATATGCATAAGTGACATCCTGGAATCATGCAACGATTGCGGAGGCATTGCTTGCTGAATAAAACAATATTAGCCAATGAGCAGCTTCATTAGTCATATATAATTAGTAGGACAGGGTGCCAAATCGATCAGCTGGTTGACCCATTTGCTTCCAGACAAACACATAAAAGAGAGTACAAAGCCCTGCTCAGCTTTAAGAAGATTATAGGAGCTCTATGGGAAGAAGAAGAATTTCCCAGCTCAAACACTCTTAAACTGAATGCTGCTTTCAGTGAAATTAATTAAGTAGAATAATTCAATTCTATCTGTATCATTTTGAGGCTTTTAGAAGAAAAGCAAACAATGAGCTTGCTACATTCTGGAATGTGGAACTAGAATTCAAAAGGCAGGGGTAGAGTTTTTAATTCAGATACAATTTCTTGCTGAATATTGCAGAATGTATAGGGATCATTCCAGAATAATGGCTGGCGTCTAACCTAGGGCATTTCTGCACTAGACTGTTATAGTGCTATTATTCCACTTTCAAAGTCCTGTGGACCTGGGGTTTGCTTTTAGGGAGGGGCCATTGAGGCCACTCCCTAAATTGCAAACCCCAGGATTCCATAGGATGTTGAAAATGGAATAATAGCACTATAACAGTCTAGTGTGGAAATCATCACAGATCCATAAATGCCCTGTATTCAGATATACTACGTTTGTGGCACTATTTCCATGATTGTAAATATGCCTCAGAAGCCACCTTAAACTCGAGAGTGCCACTCTGAGAAATGAAAGTCTGCAGTGTGGGTCAGTGGAGCATTTCAGGATGACAGGGCCAGTCCCTTCCTACCCTTGAGCCATGGTGTGATGAGCAGAAGCTTCTTCTCATTGCCTGAAGCTCAGGGTAGGAGAAGGCTTGTTGCACCATGGCCTGGGGGTAGGAGGGTGCTAGCTGCATCAAGTTGTAGTGCCCCAACCACCCATGCTGAAGGCCTTTATTGCTCAGAGTAGCTTCCTCAAGTTTAAGGTGGGCTCCAGGCAGATGATAATTTAGGTCATTGGTAACAATGTGTACACAGTAATGAATGCAATGTAGGATCTTGGCCAGTAAGAATATCTATCCAGAACAGTACCTGAATATTGCAAGACATACATATTGTACATGGAACATATGTATATGTGGAATACTCCATATATGTGAGTATGCATACACTTCCCTTAAAAATTGGAACCATCATGTGTCCTCTAGTTCCCTATAGTGCAATCCATTACATTGGCATTAGGACTTTTATAATTACAGTATACTAGCAAGGTTTGGTCCTAAGTTTGCAACTATTCCAAAAAGTAAAAACTCTTTACTGATCATTAGGGAACAAGTAATTAACACTTTAGTCTTTCTGGGAATCCATTTAGTGATTCAGCAGGAGATACTGTTTCAGAAGCAATTGCATAGGCTTGCCTCACTTATCTGACAGGTTAGGGACTGGAGAGCTGTCAGAAAACAGGATTGGGTGAAAAGCAGAACCCATGTCCTGTAGCGTAGGTAATATGAAGGAGTTATGGAGGCTCACTTGGGACTGACTGAGAGTTCACTGCTTGCAAAGTCTCTCAGCCAGGTTAGTGCTTTTTTATTCCCTTTCAGCTGACTTTGCAAGCAGCCCACATATATGAGTGGTTCCAAGTGTCTCTCCATAGGCAAGAAAAACTGAGGAAAGAGCAGAACCCCTGTCAAATTAATGAAACTTGTCTTCAATTTTGAAGCACCAAAACAGCAAGTCATTAGATAACAGGGCATCAAAGGGTAGGAGATCCCTGTATTGGTCATAAAACGGGGGGGGGGGATTCTAAAACCCATCATACAGTGATATACTTACTAGGTCAACCAAAAGGTGCAAAATACATCATGCTAGCTTTCAAAGCTTCACAAGCTTCTTCATTTTGCAAGGCTGGTGAAATACCATACAGGGGAAGAAAGTGACAGTGTTGTGACCATGGCATCTACATTTTGGATGCTATAGGAATTGTATGTAAACGAAAAGTGACCCACTCCCATGGCTGCAAACTGAGTGGGTAGAAAAGGTAATAAAACAGGCAGTTTGGTTTTTCTATTTGAGGTTACCAAGCATCTCTCTTTGTGAACTATACAGTTGCTCTCCACATTTACGGATTTAACATTCATGGATTTGATTATTTGCGAGTTTCTCCAACCCTGCCCCCCAATCTCAACTGCCTCTTATCTGGGGTAACCTTCTCTCTCAGCAGCTCTGATCAGGCCACCCAGCACTTTACAAGCCTGCCTCTGGTCCTCCTCCACCCACCACTGCCTGCCCAGCTAAGGATAGCTTGTAGCCCAATTTTTCAGCACCACAAACCCTCCCCTGGTGCCCCCCTCAACATACACCAGGAAGGAGATGGGTGATGGAGGAAGTACAGGGCTACCATGCTGACCCACTCCCTTTCCCTCTCCTTTTCTTGACCTGGCTTGGACCCTGTGGGCCCACTTTCCCTGCCATGCCTCAAGCCCTTTCCCACAGACACACAAATACTTTGATATTTGCGGCTTTTCCACTTTTGCAGGGGCTTCTGAGCCCCTAACCCTAGTGAATGTGGAGGGCCAACTATATTTGCATCTATTCAGTATGAAGCCACAGGCTGCTGTTATTGAAGAATGTGATTAGTTTCTTGGGAGAACCTCTATATTCTCAGGATTGGAGATAAGAAACTTAACCTAGTTTACAGAAACCTTTAAAGCTGGCTTCCTTGAATGTAGCTGTCCTAGGAGCCACCATGGGGACATATGTCTTTCTCTTCTAAAAACCGAGGACAACAAAAATCACCTAAGTTCTGGATGAAAAGGAAGGCACTAGACCTTAAGACAGCAATTAACATACCTGCAATTAGTGATCTGGGCCTAAATCAAATTGCTAGTCCCAACTAGAGTAGACTCCTTGAATCAACTGGTGAATGTTATCTAAATGTTATGTACGGCTATGTAAATTCTGTGTATTCAGACAAGAAAGGGGAAAATACCTGGTCTACTTAAGTATCTTTCTTCGTCTTTCTCCCCACAGTCCAGGTAACTGCTTAATAGCATCAGTGTTCAATCTCCAACGACTAGGAAGTATGTGAAAGGACAAGCCAAATGGTGAATCTCAATTGCACAGGGGTTTCCCACTTGATATGTACTCCCCTCTTTGTATTACTTGGATGGCAGTCAAGTAGGAGAGATCCACATGATAATTTATGCTGATATGGTTGGGGGTTTCATTCATATGCATTTCCCTATCTCTCACTGAATCACAGGAAATTGTTCCCAGTCCTTTGTGCACCCACAAATGTGGAACAGGCTGTAATGGATCTATTTTGAAGTAGAGTAATCTTTGTTAAGAGGCTCCATCTGCATATTGTAGAATATTCTATTTTTACACCAATTCAGTGCTTCAGTATCAATGCTATTTCCTGCTTCTGAGTATCTGGGGAAGATGTTTCAGAGGAAAGGACCTGGAATGGTAAAGAAAGACAAGAGGTGATACGAGCAGAATCCAAAGGAGATGTGCCAACAAACCTGTTTTATGAACAGCAACCTTACAGAGGACAAGTGAGACTTGAAATATGCTGCTGAAATTTGGAAATCAATAAAAATGTTCTTCAGTTATGATGAGGGAAATTACTTAAGTGTAACTCGGGATTTGACTGCATCTAAGTTTAGTAATTCAATTCTGTTTGAATTCGTTGGAGATTCAAGTTGACAGGATGTTTCACAAAGAAATATGTGAATATAAAGGACAATTTGGAGACAGTCCATGGTCCAAGCAGGAGGAACACTTTTCTCCAAAATGGTGGGGCGAGCCATTGGGTTGAGTGCCAGTGGGAATACTGTATATTATCTCCTCCTACATTTATTTGGTTGTAGTCACAAAGACCTGAATCCTATTAGTTACTCCTAGCTAGGTGAGATCTGTTGAATCAGTTGTTGAATGATGAGTTAATATGTTCACAAATTCAAGTGATTTAATGTGTCAACCCTAGTTGGGACCAAACATAAGATTCAAGTCAAATTCCATAATTACTTAAGATCAATATGGTGAAACAATTGTCCATATCCACAGCAACATGTAAAATTAATCTGAACCAGAGGTAGGGTGCCATGTACTATATGTTCTCACCTGAGCTGTTTGTGTAACCCTAAAGGTCTCCACACACCCAGTCCACACAAACAACAATAAGCTCACTGCTTATTTATTTCATGTCTATCCCGCTATTCCTACAAAAAAATAAAGTGACTTAACATGGTCATCTCACTCCTATTTTATCTTTGCAACTATCCTATGAGGTAGGTTGTGCTAACCTGTGGGTCCCCAGATGTTTGTGGACTTCAGCTCCCAGAAGCCCCAGCCACTATGGTCAATGCCCAGGGCTTCTGGGAGCTGAAGTCCAAAACATCTGGGGACCCACAGGTTGAGAACCACTGTGCTAAAAGGTAATGGGCTAACACAGTGTGGTTGGGCTGGTGAAAAAGAGGACCTTACCAATTTTGATTCTTCACAGCAGTCCCTCCAGACTCCTGAAAATCTGCAAATATGATCAGGAGGACCTTCTGAATGGGGTAGGCTGAAGTATTGGGAAGAGGATGGGAGCTCTACCCTTGAAATGTGCTTCTGATCAGTCTTTATGGATTCTTTCTCCCCAGCACTACCACACTTTGCACAATTCAGCAAGGCCCCTAACCCAAGATGTCGGATGGGTTTCTTTGGGGAGCTGGGGTTATGGAAGTCCACCTCTACCTCCATAGTTTTGCATGCCCATATCTTCATCTAACTCAGGGACTATGTGACACCATGTTACCTAGGAAGATTCACTGTCAAGGAGAGATTTAAATCTGATTCTCGCCACTCATAGCTTGAGACGCTAACCATCACACTAGGTAGAGAAAATAAGTACCATCAAGTAGGGATGGGCAACTTCTGCAGGTCCAAGCACTGGCAGCCAGTGGCTACCATGTCAGTAGGGCACTAAATCCACTCTGAGTTTTATTCTGAACTGTCAGTGAGCCACCCAAGGTGCTGAACCCATTTTGGAGCCAAGATTCAGCACCTTGGATAGCTCAATTAAAATTCAGACTAAAGTCTAGAATGGATTCACCACTCCACTGAGCTGGAAATCACCAGCTATCAGTGGATTCAGGAAGCAATCTTTATCATCTGCCTATTCCTTTCCACCAAAGTGGAAAGTGTAAGTGACTGGAGTCCACCTCAGCTTTTTTTTTAAATGACCTTTTTAATAAAAACAGAATATAAAGTTGTGACAGGGGCTTACTTTTTTATTTCTCTGATTGGTATGGCAGTTTCCCAATCTGATAAGGGGCCCTGTCTTTTCCACACAGCACTGCCTTCCACCTTATAAAGGGAGGAGAGCCTGCAATAGTTATTTAGAACTCCTTTACAGTTTCATGGTAGCATGCCTTCTGTGTTATTGTAAATACTGTACACCACTCGCTTGAGTCAGTATTTATTTTAAAAGCTGTCATATTTATTAAGATAGCATACAGAACAAAGTATTGGAATTCATATGCAGGCCAAAATTAATACAGTTCTTCAAGGTACTTTTAGTCAATTTTCTTATATCTTTAACCTCTCATATAAGCATAAGTAGCATAAATAGCCCTTTGGCTACACTGTCACCAAAAGCTCAGCTCCTAATCTAAGTCACAATTTCTGACCAGATTCTATAATGGTTTAATTCTTCTTCTACCTTCTCTAGGTTTCCCCTAAGAATTAAATCCTTCCCACACAGACAACTTAGTTGGTTGACTGAGGGACTTTACTCAAGATCTCTTTCTCACTGAAGGACTGCCAAATGATAATCAGGGTTTGCCTTTATATCTCTTTTCCTCTCAGCCACCAGCCCCTTCCACACATTATGGGGCTGGGTTTCTCTCCTGAGCAGCTATTCTGGTTGCCTAGCAACCTGTTTGAAGGATGCTCTGGCACTCTGGATACCCATACCTCCAGAACTCCATCACTCCATCATGTGCCTTGTTTTAAAGTGAATCGCGTTTCCTGTATGCTTCTGGAAGTATAGTTCTCCTTGTTTTAAGGACTTTTAAAGCTCTGATAACTGCAAAACATTGGGGACACATGTGTCTTGCAGGCTGCAGTTACCCATGTCTTCTATAAACTACATAGGATTGTCAAAATAACTAAGCACACTTTTTCCATTTTTATCCTTAAAAGTTTGCCATAAATAAACAGCAGAATTAGATGGGATGTCTGAATGCCTGATGTGCTCTCTTTCCCTGATCTTGCCTTCCTTCTGAACTGCAAGAGATTGGAAAATGAAGTGGATCATATACATTCATTAGCTTTATAAATTGCTGATGCTAGAACTGGCAGCATTTCCGCTTTAATGGAAGTTAATGGTGCCCTAATTGCACAGTTGCATCACAGTGAATCACCCTTTGATTATATTCAGGGTTATTACAACTAATTGCAAAGTGCAATAACATTTCTATAAGCACCAAACATTTTGCCACCCAATCCTTTCATTGCTATCATTGCTGAGAAGATCCAATAAATGAATACTGCAACATTCACATTTAATTTTTAAAAGCTTTGTTTCCAAAAATCGCCAGCACAGTCCCATGCATGCTTACTCAAAAGGTGAATCTTGTTTAGTTCAGTGGGGCCCATTTCCAATGAAACATACATCATTTTGTAGCTTTCATTAAACAGATGATGTCTTCAAAGCATAAGTACACTTCTGTTAAGTTGTTTGCATGTAAGACACTAAATCAACTTGTTACTTTATTAGCAATGGTAGCATCAACTGCTGCAAGAGCTAATTTCTGTGACCCTTGGAGCATAGCTACTTGCTTATTTTTCAGAGTTTACTATGGGAAACTACCTATTACCAAGGCACATTTTTGGTCCATGCAGCATAGTACTGTTTACACTGTTTGCAGGGGCAGCCTAAGCAATTTTGAAGCCTGAGATGGGAAGGGAAGCAACACTAAGCGCCACTGGGCATTCTTGCTGCTGTTTTTCCTTCTACCTCATTTCTCCCTTGCCCCTGTACCACTACCAAAGACTCTGAAAAGGCTGTGTAAAGGAGACTGTCATCATTCCAACCTAAGGAGTTCTGGGATTGGCAGTTTAGGGTGGGTCATTTAGAACTGTCAGCCAGAGAGAACTAGTGTCTCACCAGACTACCAGGGGCCTTTCTGCACTACATTGTTATAGTGCTATTATTCCACTTTCAACATCAAAGGTGCTTCTCCCTAAAATGTAAACCCCAGGATTCCATAGGATGTTGAAAGTAGAATAATAACACTATAACAGTGTAGTGCAGAAATGGCGTAGGATTCTATAGGACAGAACCATAGCAATTAAAGTGGAATAACAGCGCTATAATTCTGTACCTTGAATGGGCCTCAGATCTCAGAGACCCACACTCTCCCACCATGTCCCTGGTCCCATTTTTTAAAAAAATATTGAGAACCCCCCTGTAGGGCCTTTGGAGTTGGAGTTTGCTTCCCATTTTAAACCCAGGAGAGTCTTGTACGCTTTGGAATTATACCACCATAATTCCTCTTTAACTGTCACGGCAACATCCTATGGTATCCTGGGGCCTGTATTCTGGCGGGGAGGGGCATTAGAGCATCCTGATTCAGAATTCCAAACATCCCTCCCTGAACTGCAAATCCTAGGATTCCCAGAGATGTTGCCATGGCAGTTAAAGTGGTATCACAGCACTATATTTGTGCAGTGTGAAAGGACCCCAGAAAGTAAACTAAAATTTTGGAGTGGGGGCTTGAGGTCCTCAAAAATGGTCTTGGGGGCCATGCAGCCCCCAGACAGCACTTCCCCCAGTCAGTGGCTGGGGGTCTCCAGTCCCCACCTGCACCTCCACAGCCAGGAACAGTGCGCTGGAGACCAAGGAAGGCGATGGTTCCAGTGATTATCTGCCAGGATGCCCTCTGGCGCCTTGAAGCTGTGTCACACAACAAACATGGCCAAAACCTCACAGAAGGGTGCTGGTAGAGAACGTAAAACAGTCATTTATTTACCTTGGTATAATTTTGTTACTGCCAGAGATAAGAACAGGAATTGTCTGCCAAATTTATTGAAATTTACAACAACAACTCCTGTCCATTTCTTCTGCTGTAGTTGGCTTTCCAGTAGATTCGAAATATCTTGCCCCATTTGCCTAAGAAAATATGTAGGCATTCAGTATTGCAATTATGGATTCATAACCTAGAGTTACAGTTCTGTAACTGCAGCACATTCAGTAAGACTAAATAGTCTTATGGTAAGACTATATAAATGCCACCTTAGCAGCCAGCAGCCTGGTCTAGCAGGTCTATTCAGCTGCCAATTGGGGCATTAGGAGGAGGATGTTTCCATCCCCCTCTCATCAGCAAGTGAGGCTCTAACCAAAAGAAGCAAGACCCTTCTTGCAATTCCTTGTCCTCACTTGCTGGTGGGATGCAATTCAATATGTCGTCCTCCTCCTGCCCAGATTAGAAGCTGGGCAGGCCACCTTCATGTGATCTAGCTGTGGGCTGTTAAAGTGGGCAGGGGAGGAAGGGCCAGGGAATGTTACAGTAACATTACTGTAAGTGATGTAGAATATTGGCAAATGAGTCTTTGTAGCCCATCATTTTTTAGTCTGAGGCCATTCCTGCATTACACTATTATAGTGCTATTATTCCACTTTCCACGTCCTATGGAATCCTGGGATTTGCAGTTTAGGGAGGTGCATTTAGAATTCTCAGCCAGAGAGTTCTTTGGCCTCAGTAAACTACAAACTCCAGAATTCCACAGGATGTTGAAAGTGGAGTAATAGCACTATAACAGTGTATGCAGAAATGGCCTGATGTTCAAGAACCTCGACATCAGGCATGGTCCTTGCTGAACAAGGCAAGGAACAATCTAGTATGGCATTTGGTTTTAGGTTTTGCACTATATTTAATGGAGTGTTGGGCACATTTAGTTTGGCTCCTCAGCAAAAGCCTGTCTAACTTGGAAGACCCTACCAGTAGCAATGCTACTGTCAGCAAAGCCTCTTGCCTCATGAAAATGCACAATTCTACCACAAGAAAAATTAGTGAGTAGCGGAATTACAAAAGGGTATACTACTTGGAACATTATATTATCTGATGATACCTCACTGATTCCTGGAATCTTCCATACAATCCAAATCACTAATGGTCCAAGACTCCAGTCAGTAACACCTGGCAGTTGTTATGTGAAGAACAACTCTTCCAGCCATTGCTTCTGTCTCAGGCAGCAAATGTCTTGAGCTGTCCCTGTTAAGAGGTGAATGCTTATTGGAACTTATCAAGACTGCTTTGTGAAAAAGTTCTCATATTGCAGGATTCACAGTCCTGAAAGGCCTTGGTTCATTTCCTTGGCTCAGTTTACCAACTCATTTCTCAAAAACAACAACCTTTGTGCAAAGAATTTCAGGAGCAACACAGGCGCACAGAAAGTTACACTGCTACACTGCATCACTGCTCAGTTACAAATCTATGAAGTGAAGGAATCCTTATGAAATGGTGGCTGTGTTTATGCATGTATTGCTAGTAGGGTTTTTTTCCCTGCAATCACCTTTAATTGTCCAAGTGTTCAGTATACTTTTGGGACACACCTCCCAGGATTCCATTGCCATCATAGCATTGTCTGGGGACTTCTGGGAGTCATAGTCCAAAATGTAGGTTTCCCAAGTTCTGATGTGCACACACTCCAAATTATTTTACAAGCTGTGATGTGCAGTGTTTAGATTAAAGGTTAGGAAACTTTGAATTAACATCTTGCCATTTGTTTCTTCAGTATCACCCATCCTAAGCTATTTTTGTTTTGGGGAGTGAGGGATGTAGGGACCCAGAGTATATCTATAATGCACATTTGTATCTGATACCTTTTTGATTGGCATGGATCCATTGTATAAAACTCTGGGATTTGTAGTTTAGTAGGGTGAGAAGTAGACTTCTCAAGTCTTGGCTTGAGAAGTCTAGCACTATAGTCCTAGGAGAAAACCAGCTCAAGGGATTGCTTTGCAATAGCACATACATACAGAACCTCTGGGTTTTATCTGTGTTCTTTACTGTCACTGAAAATTACTCATCTAAATTTCTGCCTCTGAAAGGTGTTCACATGGACCATAAAATGACCAGAAGAACATTTCAGTTATCATGAGTTTTTAGTGTCCCAGCAAAGAAATAAACTACAGACATTGAAAGCTATAATTTTTAATAAATAAAATTGCAGTTACCTTTAAAATGGAGGACTCCTTTGTATGTTCTCTGGAGTTTAATGTATTGGATATGTGAAAGGATGCCAGCAATAAGACTTCAAATCACAATTATTCTAAAGAAAGGATATAGGTGCTAAAGTATAACATTTTTTAATCAGCAATATAGAATAAGAGACCTTGTATAATTTAATTGGTCACATGGATTCAGGCCAACAGTAATGTTGCAATGTATATATGATTTAAGAATTAATAAAGTGATCCTGGACTGAAATTAAACACACACACATACACACATGAAAGTTTTGCAGTAGAAAGATATGAATTCATCAAAGATGAACTTTACTGTACCATATTTGAGAAAGGTGATGTCATAAAAAGACAGCAAGACAACAGGCTACAAAAAAATGAGGATCTTACACACATTTCACTGAGGTCAGGTATTCCATCACTCTCCTTTAAGTAATTCAAAAATATGCTTTGTGAAAATCTTCTTCTCACTACTATTGGCTGGGTTAATCTTAGAACTTAGAAAACAACTTTTTAAAAAACAATGTGTTACAGCACGTAGCTTATTCACATTATGGCCCGAAAAATACTTTGTATTGCTGCATGCGTTACTGCTTACCTTAGGTGTAGTGAGGTAGGGGTTTCCTCCACTCTATTTTTTATATAAAGCAAGGATCTATGCCTTTCAGAGCAATGAAGGACTTATCTAACACTCCCAATCTGATGAAAATCTACCACATTGTTGTGATGTGACTTGATGCCTTAACCACTCCAGCAACCACACTTCCTGCAGTCAACTACCCCCTTATTTACTTAAGGTAAGCAATATCACACAAAAACAACCAGTAAACAGTACAGATTGCATGAAAATATACCAATTTTGCTAGTTATGTCATTTTGGAAAAGAACATTGTTATGAGCACATTACCTGCAAAAGTAACTTGCTTCATTATCTGTAATGTTGTTACTCCACTGGAAAAACCCTATCCTGGGGTCTACAATTTGACATTAAACATGATTCCGTGTGCCTCAGAGGTTGCCCGGACAGGCATATAGGCAGTCACGGTCGAACGACTGAAAACCAGGTCAGCCAGTAAAATCCCCAGTCACATAGCCCCAGGAGACTTCAAGGTGTGTAAGCCCACAATAAACAAAGGGTCCTCAGCCCCAAGAAGCCAACTTGAGAGGATTAGCGTGTTTTCCCCAAGCTGAGCAAATATCCTATCAGGCGAGGACCATTTACATGAAATCACACCACAACCAAATGCAGCCGAAGATCCTGAGACTTTGGCAACACCTTGTAATCTCATCATTCACTGGCCCAGGAGTATACCAGGAATTCTACAATGTGAACCCACACTGGGTTTTTTTATTAATTTTTATAGAAACCAATTCACAACAACAGAAAAAGAAAAAACTATATATAAACAATATACATGTACAACTCAAGTTGAAAGGAGGCTAAAACAAAACTAAACTAAAATGAGGACAAGTGCAAAAGCACATTACTAAAACACTGAACCGTCACTATAAACACAACTGAACTACATTAACTGACTAAAACACAGAAGAATTCTGACTCCTCCATACACAAATTATAACAACAACAACAAAAGAGATTAATAGAAAGTATCTTATTCTACCATTATACATCTCACTAATGGAAGTTACTAGAATTTCTAATAACCATAACCGCACGTTGTTACATCTTATAGCTCAGAAAACCCATAAATGGTTAATAGTCTTCCAGAAAATCTTCAATAGTTTTTTTTTTAATCCATGTCAATTTGGCAACTTTGGCAAAGTCCACAACTTTAAGAACCCCCTCTTTCATCATCAGTGTCTCAGTTTGTTTCCAGGTTTGGGCAAACAACATTCTTTCACCTGTTATCATGTATTGAAGAAATAGTCTAAATTTAGTATCCAGTTATTTAACAACGTGTACCCACATCGTTAAAGCAGGCAGAATCAGATCAGTGGATGTTTCAATTTATAAAAATCAGAGGCCTAAATCCACTTGATACTACCAGCTAGTGTCCATCAACTAAATTAATGGAAATTACATATGAGTTGATTCAGATTTAGTCCACAATCTGGCCATCAAAGACATTAAACTTTTTTATTTCTCAAGCTGCTTTTTCCTCCTTTCCCCACTACATGTTTATAATATTTCATTAGTCAGTATTTTCAGTCTTTTAATGAAATCCTCCCTTCTGTTGCACCACTGCAAGGTATGTGGAAGAATGTCATTATTTTTTTATGCCTTGATTTTTATGTGGCTGCATTTCCAAGCATTATAATAAGACTGCTACAATGTTTTTCCCCCTTTCTAAGGTAATTAGAGAGCTTTTGACAGGTATTTACATATTCTCCAGCTGCTTCTTATGGAAAGTCCCAGGACTCATTGTAAATGCAGACTTGGACTAACATGTTAGTCACACAGCATAAATGAAATCCCAAGATCATTCTCACACATAATGTTCCCCTAATAGAACTTTTTTTTTGGCGGGGGGCAGGGGAAGAGTCAATAAAACCCATCTTCTTAACATAAAACATCAAGTATATCTACACATTAGGAGTGAGCAAAGTAGCCTTTCCCTTTTTTCTCTCCTGCTTGGGAGGGTAACCATTTGGTGGCCACCATGGAACAGTGATGTATTTAAGTCTTTTACTCCGAGTCTCAAGTCGAGTCTCAAGTCTCTACCTCTAAGTCTCAAGTCCTTGAAGATATTTTCAAGTCTCAAGTCAAGTCTCAAGTCTGGAAGCCAACTTTATACCCCAACCAAAATTCCAGAATTATTGGATAAAGTGAAATAAACTCAGTTTTAACAATTTAAGCAGAGTCGGCTCTCCACATTTGCAATTTTTCCATCTGCAGCTTTGGAAGTGGGGAATAGGATCCTATCTTATTCCCAATTACTGAAGAATCAAAAACTTTAGAAGGAAGGCTCCTTCGTCCTCAAGCCTGTTGCCTAACACATTTGCTGTTCCCCTCTGAGAAATGCACCCTTCACTCTGGGGGTGAGTCTTGTCTTTTGGTCTTAGGAAACATTTTAGAAAGCTCATCCGATATGCAGCAGGAACAGGCTGCTGAGCAGACCTCAAGCCCCCTTCAAGCCCATTGCCTAACCTGTTTGCTGTTCCCCTCTGAGAAATGTGCCCGCACTTTGGGCTTGAGAGAGGTTGTCGTGTGACTAGTAGGCAAAAAGAGATGGAGGCGTTGTTCAAAGTCATAAGGTTTCTGGATGAAGACGTTATGTTACTGAATGAAGGGCATAAAATCAGTTATTAGATATATACAAGAGCTGAATCAAGTAAGTGCATCATTTATGGCCGAGTTGAATCCAAGTCGAGTCACTGAAGCGACCGAAGTCCAACTTGAGTCCAGGTCTATCGACTCGAGTCTACATCACTGCCATGGAAGGCACCAAAATGTTGTGTGACTGCCACCCTGTGTCAGATCACTGCACATGATGGGGTGGGGTAGTAGGCTATTTCAGCCTAATCACCCCATTACGTGTCCTCTTTGATCTTTACAGTGTGACCCACCCTCTCGCCCCCAGTGCAGTGTGAGGCTTGTCTGCTTGCTTTGAGGCTTTTTTGTTTTGTTTTCCCTGTCCCATACTGTATCTGGGGGTGATGTCTTTAAACAGGCTTCCTTTTCCCAGGTAGCAGGGGGCGAATTTAAGACTTTAGTGATAATCTTTTGACACTCTTTTGATGTAGGGTAGGGCTCCAGAGATCCTTTTAAGGTCCTGCATTCCAAGTGCTGGAGAAGTTAGCCTTTGAGGCTAAGTTGAGATTCAGGCTCTCCTTACAGAGTTCTGTAACTTGGGTGGGAGTCCCTGGATTACCTTCCAATTAAGCTGGACCAGGAAGCAACCCACTTTCAGCATCCTGTAGAATTCTGGGGTTTATAGTTTACTGAGGCCAAAGAGCTCTCTGGCTGAGAATTCTAAATGCCCCTTGCTAAACTGCAAATCCTAGGATTCCACAAGATGTTGAAAGTGGAATAATAGCACTATAACAGTGTAGCATGGAAATGGCCTGAGTGTACATCCACATCTCTTTCACCACTTTTGCCCTAAATGTGAAGAGATGAACGTTGAATAGGACTGTGCTTTTCCAGACATAGCTCTAACTGTGCATGAGAGACAGACACCAGCTTAGTGCATATCATCTCACTCTATGCCTGTCCAAACGAATGTGTGAACAGTTCTCATATGCACTACAACACAGCAAAAGCACAAACATTTTTATGTCATGTCCCTTGGAAGTGCTGAAGGAGAAAGGTGTCTCTCTTGCTTCCTCTTCTTTCCCCAGCATTTCTCAAATCTCCTGAAGTATCTGTTACTATGGCTATCTTTTTGTATTACTTTGTTACCCCAAAAGGTAGGTGCCACAAGGGCCACTCTACAATGCCAAATACCTCTTTGAAAAAGCGGGGAATTAGCTCAAAATCAGGAGGCTGCGAGAGAGGGGCAACCTAGCGAGATCTTTTCTACCAGTGTTTACGGGCACACACAGGAAAAGAACCAGCCAGAGATTCAGAAGTAAGCTAAAATTGTGTTTTATTGAGGGGAATTCACTCATGCATGCACATAAGATACACACAATCACACATTCACACAAGAGCTAACTGAAAGACAAAGAGAGGAAAAATTATAGAGAGGCTGAGGGATTTGGGGGATTTATAATTACCAGTCCAGAAGAATAGTGAAGAGCAGAAATGTATTTTGGCTTAGGTAGGACCTAAGGGCAGTTCTCATTCAGGAGCCAGACGGACAGAGTGATGGGTAGGCCTTCAAGAGACTGCACTGGGCATCCTGAAATCAGGGGTATTTGTACCCTGAAAATGGCTTGTGGCCGTGAAGGTTCCAGATGCAAGACAAAGGGAACCCATCGTGGACAATGGGTCTTTTGCCTGTTGATGGGCTTAGTGCTTTGATTGACAAAGACATGATGGTTGTTGTAATAGCTGTCTATTGTGGGTGCTGTGAGGAAAGAGGAAAGAATCCAGGTGTACAAGGGATGGATATCTGTCAATCAGTGTCCTGGTGGGCTCCTCACAGTTGAATTCCCTGGAAAATTCCAGCTTCTGTTTAAACCTATTATCCACAGGAATGGTGAGTATTTGCCTGACAAATGACTCAGTCTTACCTGTAGGAAGTTGACCTGTCCTTCTCACAAATACAGTCAAATTCTTTCCCTCGCTCAGTTTGACCTCTCCGTCACCTCTCAGGCTTGAATTTGATATCAGAGCCAATAAAATGTGTTGCCAATTACACTTGATGCCAATTAGGTATGGTTCCCATCCAAACCTTACTAACATTGGGGAGCCCCAAAGTGGGGCCTTACAACTTCAGTGACTGAGTTTGTTTGTTTTTTAAAAAAAGTGTGGGGTCAGGCTTTTGATCTCAAGGAACTTGCAGGGCTGGAAAAAGATTTCATATGTGGAGGTTCTTGTGCTTGCAATGCAAGTATTGCTTACTTATTTCATTTCTACACAATCTCTCCTGAAATGTCTCACCCATATTAGGGGGAGGGGCTCTTTCGAAACTGTTCCAGGACCCCAGTCACTTTGCCCAGGCTGGATTCCATGTACATATGACAGGAACCCTGACTGAATTTGGCTCCCCATGAGATGTAAAAAAAGATAATGAAAAAGAAATACATGTTGTCTATTGAGAATGTGCTACAAATCCAAGGAAAATCCATGCTGAATATGTAATGTGTGAAATGACTCACAGATGCCTGCAGAAAAGTTTGCTCCTGAAGTCACGCAGGACTCACAAAAAGGTTGGGTGAGTCTCCTGAGATTTCTGTAAAATGAGCCTCCATTCTATGTAAAAGATTGGATGCACATTGGAATGACAGAACACTTGCATTTTAGTGTCCTTTTCATAAGTCCAAGAGAAGGAGAAAAGAGATAGAGAGAGAGAGAGAGAACCTTTTGGATTCTACTCTGAGACCTTTTGTAACATTTGTAGTTTTTCCAGCGAGAAATCTCATCATATCTGTAGCTTCCTAAATATTTTAGCAGAAATATTTGCCAGAAGAGTGGGAAGGGATAGCCATGGTTGCTGCAGAAAAATAAAAATTGGCTCTTCAAAGGCTAATTTTTATTTACCATAAACTTGGGTGACTGCAGCTTACTTCATCAGATGTACCAAGTATGCATCATCATCATCATCATCGTCGTCGTCGTCGTCATCTTGGATCTATGAGTCTTAGTACACCACAAGCTGAACACGAGGCGGATAAAAAAGCAGATGCAATTCCAGGCTGCACCAACAGGTGCAACAGCGTCTAGGTCAAGGGAGGTGATGGTGCCACTTTATTCTGCTTTGGTCAGACCCCACCTGGAATACTATGTCCAGTTCTGGGTACCACAGTTCAGGAAGGATATTGACAAGTTGGAATGTCTCCAGAGGAGTGTGTCCAAAATGGTAGAAGGACTGGAAACCATGCCATATGAGGACCGGTTTAAAAAGCTGAGTATGTTTAGTCTAGAGAAGAGAAGGTTAAGAGACAACATGATATCTATGTTTAAATATCTGAAGGGATGTCATATGGGGGATAGAGCAAAGCTGTTTTCTGCTGCTCCAGAGAGTAGGACACGGAGCAATGGCTTCAAACTTCAGGAAAAGAGATTCCATCTAAACATTAGGAAGAACTTCCTGATAGTAAGAACAGTTTGACAGTGGGATAAACTGCCTCAGAGTGTGGTGGAGTGTCCTTCTTTTGAGGTTTTTAAACAGAGGTTGGATGGTGGTCTGTCAGGATTGCTTTGACGGAGCATTCCTGAATGGCAGGGGGTTGGACTTGATGGACCTTGTAGTCTCTTCTAACGCTACCATTTTATGATTCCATAATCATCACCATCACATCATCTGTATCCAAATATGCAAACTAAAGTGAGAAAAGATCCACAGGCTCCCAGCCCCCTCTTTCCTGGAAGCACTAACCTGTGGATAATGGCACTGTCAACATTATGAATGAGGCTGTATCTCCAAGCTAGCTGTCATGTTACTACCAAAACATAAGCATGACATCCTCACCCACTGTAATAAATGCTCTGTTTATGAGTCTTATAAACAAACAGTTGTTATCATGCAGATTATTTCAGCAGCAAACCAATTTTCAATGCCTAGGAGAAAAAGCAATGTTATTGCAGTTTATATTCAGGCACATTTTGTCAGAAATATTTCTTTTATACCCCACAGGATTCTTCTTTGGTTGCTGAAGATTAATCATAGGCAAGCCCTCCCTCTCCCCAGTTCACAACCACCTTGTTATTTATGATCTTTTGCATTTTGCTGCAAGCATTCAGAAAGAAATGTGCCTGTATTCCGAAGCATCTCTTTTCCAGTGTGAAATGTTGGCATGCGTATTATTGGCAGTACACCATAAATATCCTAGAGTCAATGAATTATAGGACTGTAGGGATGGGAATCACCCAAATGGCCATGTAGTCCAAGCCCCCACCAGTGCAGAAACCACTGCACTGGCCTCAATCTATTTTGCTAGTCCCATAGTCTTGATTTACCACTAGAGAATTAATTCCATGGTTCTAAGGTCAGCCCTTCACATTTGTGAGTTTGACATTTGTGAGTTTGCTTATATGTGAGGTGCATGCATGCCTTCCATCTCCACTGGGGCAAAAGGCAGGGGAAAGGCAGAGAAAGGTGCAGGGACAAAAGACACAGACATGCCTTCCCTCCTCACTCAGGAAATGATGGGGGGAGTCAGAGAAGGGTGGGAGGATGGAAGGCACATGTGTACCTCCTCTCTCCTCTGGGGCAAACAACAGGAGAAAGGCAAGAAAGGGTGTGAGGATGGAAAGCACACACGTGCCTTCTCTCCCCACTGGAGCAAAGGACAGGGAGAAGGGAACAGGGACAGAAGGCACAGATACCTGCGTTCCCTCCCTCTCTTGGATAAATGACAGGCGATGGGAGGGGAGAGGGATGGGGAGGGAAGGAAGGAAGGAAGGAACAAGCATGCATTCCTTCCCTCCCTTATGTGGGCAGGAGGAAAGAAGATATTTGCAGTTTTTCATTTTCGTGAGTATCCTGAGCCCCAAAATCTTGAGAATGTAGAACACCCACTGTACTCTAGTTGAGACCAATCAATGGGATTCAGATGTAAAGAAATCCCATAGCGCCCTTGAGACTACCTGAGAAAAAGAAATTTCTAGCATAAGCTCTCAGGGACTGTAATCCACTTTTTCAGATGCCAGTTTGTGCGAGAATTTTTTTTCCACAGTTAGTATCAAAGATGCTAAAAAATTCCTTTATTCTCCTTTATGTTGCAACAGACTAGCATGGCTTTTTTGGTGAGGGGGGAGGGATCCTGCTACAATAGGATACTGGTCATTTTTATTCTCTTATCAGAACTCTAGATTGAATATAGCTGTACTGTCCCTGCCTTACAGCACCATCCACATGCTGAAGATCTGCTTGGAAATTGATGCCTGTGTTTAAGAATATGCAAGACACTAAGGAATACAGTGAACCCTCTGTACATGCAGGGGTTCAGTACCACAACTGCCCGCAAATAGCAAAAGACGTGAATGATCATGTCACATATTAATAAATGGCGGCAACATGGGCATGGATGCTTCAGTACATCTACATTCACATCACCACCATTTTACATATAGGATGTCACGCCCAAAATATAGCAGAGATTGCTCCCACTGCTTTGTAAGCGTGCCCAGCAGCAGAGAATATCTTAACAGCAATGTACTATAGCCAGGAAAAACTCACCCACGCCAATTGTTCTCTTCCATCAAGGAGGCAATTTATTCTTGAGTTACAATGTGTACATATTTACAAGAATCTCCAGAAAGCATTCCAGCATCCCTCTGCTTGCTCTTTCTGACAGAGCCTTCGGCAGACATGTCAGGCATTGTGTGCACATGTTGGCTAGCTCTCAGCTATATTTAAACTCACGCTAGCTGATGCAATCCTGCCAACCTTTGCATTCTCCCCATACTTGATGCAGCTTTCTCCCCTGGTTGCTCATCAACATGACTCAGCTAGAGTCACATGGCTCTTCACAGGTGCACATAACAACCCATATCACAAAGTATTTTCTACAGGTTTGGTCCAACTTTTCTTGACGTAGGATACAATACTCCACAGTTGTCCAAAATCACAGACCCAGAGGTGGCATATATAGAGGATCCCCTGTAATTACATTTATTTTACCACAAAACCTTTTAATGTGTAATAAAAATAAAAGGAGAAAAATAGCTTGTGTTTCTTCACAGAAGTGTTCTGAGACTAAAGAACTTTCTTCATATTTTCCTTACACTGGGGTGAAATTAAATACCCCCAAAACAGGTTACGAAGTGGCTGAGTCAATTTCACCTTTACATTGACTTGCATGGTATTAGAGGAATTGGTTGCAATTAGTAGCAGCAGCAGCAGCAGTAGTAATAGTAGTAGTAGTGGCAGCTGCAATTAGGAAAGCAAAGCAAAGTAAATAAAAATATTCACTCCCTTACCACTATACCCTATCAAAGCTAGGGGTGGTTCAGGGAAAAGCTTGACCATTGCTAAGTGGCAAATAAAGAGATGGAGGGTCAAGTTTAGATATGACAATCGATTTTAGCTCTTATGCCCATAAAGTGCATAATGTAGACCAGGGCCTGGCAGACTTGAGGCTGAACAGGACCAACGCTGGTTTTTGTTAGAACTTCACCTGGCTCCGAGTGACAAACAATGGCACAGGGACAAGCATTCACTTAAAACTGAGGACCTCTGAGGACGTGCTCAGCCCAGGCATATGTTTTCAGTGTACAAAGTGAGCCCCCACAACCCACTGCCATAGGGAGTGAAGCTATCCACAGTGGCATATCACAGGGATCATCACATCAGAAGTGTAAATCCATAGTTGGGTCCAACTATAGATCTAAGGCACATTTACAATTCTTCTCTTAGGCCATTTCTGCAGTACGCTGTTATAGTGCTATCATTCCACTTTCAACATCGTATGGAATCTTAGGGTTTGCAGTTGAGGGAGGGGCATTTAGAATTCTTGGCCAGAGAGCTCTTTGGCCTCAGTAAACTACAAACCCCAGAATTCCAAGGGATGTTGAAAGTGGAATAATAGCACCAGAACAGTGTAGTATGGAAATGGCCTTAGTCATATATAGGAAAACTTAGAATGCTTTCTTTCATTTTTGGAAAGAGAATGGCTGGACAGGCTCCAGGTATGTGGGGAATACTGGAAAAGGGGCTCACTAGTGTCTCATCCAACCCGGCTGGCCAGTTGCTCCTGCTCTGAGCACTGAACAGTCTCGTCTAGCCACCCAAAGCAGTGGTGCCTTAGGTAGGCATTAAAATGTGGCTACATCCAGGTATCTCACATTGCTCAGAGTTTGGCTAATACAAAAGCATTGATATTGGAGCCTTACCATTCCATCTAGTTTCCCTGGCAGTTACCCAAGGATACCAGATGTTGACGCCAGTGTCAGCGGTGAGAACGGGACTTGATTGACCTGTAGATGTCAGACTGCTATGTATAAACAGAACCTGGAAAAATTACCCTTTTGGACTACAGCTCTCAGAATCCATCCAGCTAGTGTAGAGTGAATAAAGTTCAGAAAAGCAACATGAGATACTGCATAAACAGGTGAGTGAGCAGTTTTTAGAAGCCACTGATTTCTCTCTCTCTCTCTTTTTTTTCCTGCTGAGGGAGATGATCACAGAAAGAGAGGAAAGGAGAGAACACAAGCCCGGAAACTAGGAGATAAAAAATATATATAGATCAACCTATTTAAATTCAAAGGCTAAGCATATGCACCAGCATCCAATTAGAATCAAAGCTCAGATATTAATCAGAACTATCTACAAGCCTTTTAACTGTCACACGCCCTGTCAAAGTGGCAAAGGAAATAAATGCCTAGAACAAAACTAACATGGACTTCTGTCTTTAAAGGGGGAATAAATTTCCAACATTTGTCATAGACAAGCAGCAGGAAAGAAGAACATTTATCTAGGTTGCAGAGGCAGATAACCTTGATTATTTTTCCTACCAGGAACAACATGGGAATATGATAGAACCTGCAAATCTGCAGGGGGTAGGGCTTAAGAAGCCAATAGTGGGTGGGGACAAAATGAAAGGCAGACAGGCAAGCTTTCCCCCTTCCATGCTCTACTTTCTCTTTATACCATCCCCTTCTGTGACAATGCACTTATGCATTATCTAATGGTTGTGAACCAACCTACATCCAGCTAACAAGAGATTAATTTATCACTTAGGATGGCAGAGGTTATGTAAGATCAGAGGAGATACCCTTGGCCAATTAAGCTTTGTGTGAATATAGAGGTGCTTTGGAGGAACCTATGTTCTCAGGGGGCTGTTGGTACGTTCTTTCAAACTTTCCTAGGGACACTGAACATCATCATGACAAAGACTGGTAGTGGTTGATCTCCAAAGGGGCAGACCCCCCTTCCTTCGCTATGGGAAAACCTGAGAACAGAAGGTCTACTTTTTGTAGTGAGTAGGGATTGTTTTTTAGTTAGAGGACACTAGCAATTTTTGTTATGTTTTCCTAGCTGGTTGTCAGTTCCATAGTGTCTTTGGAATGTAATCTGTTTCTATATCTTTGCAACTTTCTAAGCTATGCCTGGAGAAAGACACTTCAAGATATAATACCCAGAAACATAATTTAGTCCTGATTACCTAGAATAAAATTTTCTTAAATTATCTGCTAAGCCTTGGAGCATTTTTGGCTACTTGGCACACACACACATACATACTCCTTTCTTCTCCAGAAGAGAAGGGAAAGTGATTTTATTTTGGGTTACTCACATCTTGCTTTCCACTGGGAATGGTGGAGGAGAAGGTGCTCAAGAGCTCCTGTTGGATAGCTTTTTCTTTTTCTTTTTTTTGTCTAAGGACTGACAACAGAGAAAAACTATGACACCTACTCATTTTCCACTCTCCTTCTTATTCCTTACATAACAGGTTGCTGAGAAAGGATCAAATCACTCTTCCAAAATTTAGGACTGATGATTGCAGGCGAATTTCGAAATTACACTAAGGCTTCAAGAGGGAAGGTTTTGAGCCACCTAAAGTCTAAGGATGAAAGGTTGCCCATCCTGGATCTAGAGGAAGGATGATATAAGACAAACCTAACCCTTCATGTTTTAATATCCCTGCACAACTTATTCAATGTTCTTCAAAGTGCAAAGGCAGGACCATGTAACTTGCGGCCTACCAAGTTCAGTGTAGCACAACAGCTATGTATTGTAGTGTGGTGGATATTTTGATAAGTCTTCTACATTATGTAATCTGGCACAATTTGGAAAATGTATTTTATTTTTGGACTACAACACCCAGAATCCTAGTCTGCCAGTTGGACACCACCTTTGCACACCAGAAGCTTTAGGGGACAGATTAGTATCACCATAGGCCCTAACATTTCAGGGCCAAAACCTGAGACCAAGGTGCAGGTCCTAGTGATCTCATTAAGCATGATACATGAAACAGCAACCATGATTTGTCATTTCAAATAATAAAAAAATGAAGTTTAAGTAATGAGGAATCTACCTACCTATCTATCTATGCATAATTTTCAAGGCAGTGCTCTCACTTTAAGATTCCTCCCCCTCTGAGGACTATGCTATGATCTTGCAGCTACATCCCTCTTGTTTCTCGAGACCCTATTTTAGCACTTAACGAATTCACTAACAGAGGTAGAGTTATACTTTTCCAAGTACAATTACTGCTAGAAGTCCCATTCTCTCTCTCTCTCTCTCTCACACACACACACACATATAGGACCTCTTTCTAGGAGAATTCTTCCAGAAAGCCTGCAGGGACTAGGCTAATTTGAAATCAGAACTTTATAGGCAAGAGGATCAGTCTCTTGGACATGCAAAGAATGTTTGAGCTCTCCTGCTAATTTTACACTACCCATGAAACCTGCTTATCCTAATCCACTGGGTAATATGATATTTTTAGTCATGCAAAAGAGATATTAAATGTCAGAAGTACATCCTCAGTTACTGATCTTGCATTATAGAGTTTTTCTTGCCACAGTTTCCGCAGTATTTTTCACTACAAATCTTTCAGAAGCAACACTTTATGGATGCAAAACTTGCCCAGAGTTACATGGTCTCTGATATTGCCTGTAAAACATGATGTTGTAACAACAGCAGACAGGGGAATGTGTACATTTTAAGAAAAACATGCGTATACTATATCTGTGCCATCAGACTCAAGATAGATACTTTTTTTTATGACTGTTGAAACATATAGAAATTAGGCAAAATATAGATGCCATGAAAAGCAAGCAGTTTGGGATCTCTGTGTTGCTATTGATCTCTCTGGGCCAAAAACTATATCTTGATAGCTAGAGACATGGATCGTGTCAGGGACATGAAAAATTGTGCCTTCACAATTCACACTTCAGCTCACATTAGAACCAGCTAGCATGGCCAATAGCCAGGGATAACAGATAACCCAACAATATTTGGAGGGCCAGAGCTCAGAACAGTTATTTTTTCAACTAAAAGGATGCTCCAGTTAACAAGACTACTGACAGCAAAGCTCCTTTTTATACCCACCTCCCTCCCTTTTTTCTTCCTCAGCCTCTGTTTAGCTAGTGTTTTTTAGCAGCATCACCATTCAGAGAATTTTGAAGGAGGGCAGCAGAAACACACATTTTCCAGATTGCTGCTGTCAAGTTGGCCTAGCAATATGTCTGCAGTAAACAATAGACTAAACAAAGACTGGCCTGGGAAACAGTCACACACTGCTGTAGTTGATCCTAACATAGCTATGTCTGCTTGCCTACAACAGGCAAGGTAAACAGCAGCTGGCTGCAGAATCTCTTACAGAGCATGCAAAAGCAGCAAACCAGAGAAGAAAGAGTAACACAGATAAGCCTGCCTCACCAGCTACTCCCATCATGTTGAAATAATAGTTTTTTAAGTCCAGCTGCTAAAATTAAAATCATAAGAGGTATGGATGCTGGTTAAAGAAAAAAAAATAACCCCAGATGCAGTTTGGAAGAAGCCTTCTGGTTGTCTGTAGAAGGTTCAAAATGTTTTTGTTTAGGCTTTCCTGAGCTGGATATTTCATTTCATATCTGCATATGGTTAGTTTTGAAATTTAAAATTTGCTGAAACATTTGTATGTGTGTGTGCTTGTGGTGTGGTGTATCCTTTCTCTGTTATTTCTGCCTCTGGTACCAAGTCTGATAAAGAAGTAATGCCCAGGAACACATCTACTCAACTGAGGAATTTGTGGCTGTTGTGTGCCTTCAAACCACTTCCAACTTATGGCAACTCTAAGGTGAACCTATCATGGGGTTTTCTGGACAAGATTTATTCAGCCTTTGCCTTCCTCTGAGGCTGAGAAAGTGTGACTTGCCCAAGGTCACCCAATGGGTTTCATGCTTGAGTGAGGATTCGAACCCTGGTCTCCAGAATTATAGTCCAATCCTTCAAACTCCTATACCATGCTGAGATATACTGTCCAGATCCCAGAGTCCTCCAGCCAACCTGCCCAGCTTCTGAACCTGTAGGGTTTTTTTTTAAGTAATACCTCCAAGTTCTGAATCAGATGTGCAGCTACCACATATGTTGAACTCTAGAACTACATTTTTGAACATCTCACTGGGCAGTGAATGATTCTGGTGCTCATGGACCCCACTGACCTAGGCTGGCTGTTGGGACTTCCTAGAAAGGAAACATTATAATAGGCTACAAGTTTCAACTGAAACTTTGCTTGCACAACAAGGACATCATAGCTCCTCTGAAGCTAGTCCAAGTCTCTGCCATTCAGGAATACACAACACAGTTAACGCACTCCCAGGAGAGGGCTATCCAATCACTATTTGAAGACCTCCAAAGAATAAGATTCCACCATGCTTCAACACCATTTATTCCACTGTTGAACACTTTCATTGATGGCTCTTACTGTCAGGAAGTTCTCTCTAAAGTTTAGTTTAAATCTTTGTAGTTTGGATCAGTTGGTTCATGTACTAGTCCCTGGAGCAGCAGAAAACAAGCTTGTTCCAGCTTCTACATGAATATATTGCTTCAATACCTCGGAGACAACTAATAGTGTACCTAACTGACCAGACTGTATCATCATACTCATTCCTTTGAGTTGGGGTTGCTAGATCTCAGGGGCTGGCCTGGAGTCAGTGATGTAGACTCAAGTCAATTGATTCAGACCCAGATCAAACTTAAGTCACTTCAGTGACTCAACTTGGAGTCGACTTAGCAATAAATGACTCACTAACTCAACTCAACTCAACTCAACTCAACTCAAGACTTGTACATTTTTAGTGACTGACTTGCTGCCCTTGGTTCAGTCACATAAGACATTCATCCAGAAACTTTACAACTTTGAACAATGCCTCCATCTCTTTTTCCCCTACTGGTCAGATGATGATCTGTCTCAGGCCCAAAGCTTGGGCCATTTCTCAGAGGAGAAGAACCAACATGTTAGGCAACCGGTTTGAGGCAGGGTTGAGGTCTGCTCAGCAAACTGTCCCTGCTGCACGTTGGAGGCGCTTTCTAAAACTGTTCCTAAGAGCAGAAGGCAAGACACAGAGTCCCGAGAGCACAGGATGTGCTTCTCAGAGGTGAACAGCAAATAAGTTAAGCAATGCGCTTGAGAAGAAAGGATCCTTCCTTCTAAAGCTTTTGGAGTTTCAGAAATGGGAAGTAAGAAGGATCCTATTCCCCACTTCCAAAATTGCAGACAGCAAACATGCATATGTGGAGGACTGATTCTACTTAAAATTGTTAAAACTGACTTTATTCGACTCTGTCTAGAAATTCTGGAATATAGGTTGGGGTACAAAATTGGTTCCCACACTTGAGACTTGACTTGAAAGTATCTTGCAAGAACTTGAGGCTTGACTTGAGAGCTGAAGGTAGAAACTTGAGTCTTGACTTGAGACTCGGAGTAAAAGACTTAAATGCATCACTGCCTGGAGTCTCCAGTTTTCATGGGTCACCTCCAGACAAGGTGAGCTTGAGGAAAGGACTGTGTGCAAATCTGCAGGTCATCTAGTAGAACAGCAGCTTGTTACAATTTGGAAGGCTTAATTGGTTTGTTGCAGTACTTTGCAAAAGCTCTCTGAGTCTGTGCATTACTTAGTTAAATTCCTTTTTCCCTGCTAGTAGTTTTGGTGCCAGGGCTCACTCCCCATTTTCTTCTGCATTCCCCTTCTATTTCTCACAATAATAAATATCTCCAAGGATGGAGCCAACATATTTGAAAATACTTTTGTGCATATTTAAAGGGGAAAGAGAAGTGTGCATGAAGAAAAGTCTCACTTGAGGACTCTTCATCACGCACACCTCTCTTTTCCCTTTAAATATGCACCTTTTCTCACAAGTTAGAATAAGCAAAACATACTATTTAACAATTGTGTCCCACTTCTCTCAAAAGCTCTGTAATGACAGTTATGGGCATAAATACTTCCTAATGGAAAGTTATGACTGAAGTCATAAATGCATATCTCCTGCTTTGCCCTTAAGGGGGGAAAAGACAATAAAATACATTTTAAGAAGTCTAAACTTTTAATGGCCCTTTACTTCTGAAAGAAAAGACACTCAGTTATGTATTCCAAAGAAAGACTCATTCTAATGACTTCTAATCTTCTTATAAAGCGTTTTGTTATAGCAGTGTAATTTGCATAATTGTCACCCTCTGCAACATAAAAGATCACATTACCTGCTGTGTCTTGCTCTTTGATGAGTGCTACCTTTTAGCTAACCTGCATATTGAGAAAAATTGTGTGGTACAAGGGGCTGGATGTATAAACGCTCATTTGGAGGGAAACAAACAGCCTTCATGCATTAACTTTGCCGTACTAGTCACAATTAGGTGAGAGTAAGCCCACTAAATTCCATTTACTTCTTTGTCTAAATATTTGTTATCACAGTTTTCAAGACCCTGGTTTTCATACACAAGCCCCTGTAACAAGGAAACCCAACTTTTTTTTTAAAGCAAAGAATCAGTAAAACAAAAACAACAAGACACTTTCAAAGGCCATTTCTGCACGAGACCTTTATAGTGCTATGATTCCAATGTCAACATCCAATGGGGTCCTATGGATTCCATATCCTTTGGAATCCTGGGGTTTGTAGTTTACTGAGGCCATAGAGCTCTCTGGCTGAGATTTCTAAATGCTCCTCCCTAAACTGTAAACCCCAGGATTCCATAGGATATTTAAAGTGGAATAATAGCACTATAACAATGTAGTATGGGAATGGCCTGCAACATTTTACAAGCAGCTCAAAAAAAAGGGTGAGTCAAAGGAATAATTGGGACTGTCTCTGCCAAATTAGGCAATTAGTGGGCATGAGAGCTTCCAGAAAGAATATTTAGGCATGCAATCCACTATGTAGCCCCTGGTCATTCTAAACATATAGAGCAGCTCTTCCTCCTTTCTATCTCTTCTAACTTTTTTATTGCCATTAATCTGGCTACCTTCCAGCTTCAAGTCTGACCCCTGAGTGCCATTTCTGTCTGGGGAACTGTGTGGGCTACAAGACCCAATTTTCATCCCACTCATAGGCCACACTACTGTGCCGATGGCATACCAGAAGTAGTATCACATCATTTCTAGTTCTCTTTTCAGCCAGTTCTGGATTGAGTAGAGAAGGTGAACTTTTATAGTTCCAAATGATTTGACTGTGCTTTAGCAATTTTCAGGCCAAACAATTCCAAAAATTCCCCAGAAAAAATTAAACTGGAGGGTTTCTGAGGAGCGTTAAGAGACTGCTATATACATGTAGCCATGGGCTGCCATTGCCCACCTGTTCCAGATCTTCATGTACAAAGATTTTATATGTATTTTTTCAGACCACTCCCAAATCCCAAGTCCTTTCGCATTAGAGCTAATGCAACACAAAGGAGAAAGTGATCAGACTACTAGTACGATATCCAGTCCCACACAGAGCTTAAGGAAATTACCTTTTTTGTCCTATGTTTAACAGGATCACCAGCCAACATGACCACTGGGGTTTTGTGTTAAAAACATTTTTGGGGAGGAAGTGAAATTTTTGCAAACATTGAAAAAAATCTCAAAATGTAAAAATAAGTGAAAAATGTGCAAAATTTGTTGTAATCTTTCCTAGCAGGGAGAAAACATTTGAACTGCTTTGCACTTACATGTAAGAATGAAATGCCAAGTCATGGCCTGGCCGCTAAAAGCGATAAATGATGGCAATGCAATGAAACATAGTACCTTGTTGTTGTTATTAATTTTATTTATGCCTCAACTTTTCCCCAAGATTGAGACTCAAGTTGGCTTGCAAATTAAAAATCATTTCAATGCCAGTCCCTCATTTTAATAAAACTGTGATTAAAGCTAAAATTGTGTTTGAATAAAACATAAAGCTCATTTGAAAACCAATCTCTAACAGCTCCCCTCTCCTTTACTTCTCTATATTTGAACGAGTATCATGTGCGGGTGAGTGGGATCTGTTTGGATTAATTTTACCACTTACATCAAAGATTGTCAGTAAAGGAGCCTGTAGCCTTAGTATAAATAAATATCATTCTGTATGATTTATTCAACTGTACAGCAGTTCAAAAGGATAGCTATCTATGGTCGTTTACAGTTTTAATGAAAAAACAATTTGATTGAGAGTTTGACTGTTCAAAATGTGAAATATGTGTTTATAGCAGACTAGATGGCTGCTTTTCCTCTTTAAGGCTTCTTTAAAAGCTACGGGAAGAAAATCAATAAGAAGAGGGACTTATGAAATGCATCTGAGAGTATTACATTGGCAACATGTTTCAAAGACTTGCAGAAATGAATACAGCAAAACCAACATTCCTTCTGAGACAGAGTTAATGTTCTTCTGGCAAACGTTTGTACAGAAACATATGACCAGTCAAGGTCTCTGCAGACAACGTTGGATGCTTCAGAATAAGAATTTTCAGAAGTGGATAGTCTGACTGTATCAAAATTGTAAAGTTACTCCAGCATCACTCAGAAAGCTAGAAATTAGTCTTTCTCTGTGAACAGCTATATAGTCCAAATACACTAAGACCCTTTCCACACATGGTTATTAAATCAGGTCAATGCGTCTTGCCACGGAGGTCTTCTGCACATTGGAGCGGACTAGGTTCGGTTTATTTACCTTCGTTCTGCACGTAATTCTGACTAAATGTGCCCCCATGTGGCGGTAAAGCATGCTATTTGAAAACCAGAAGAAATCGGTTCTCCAATTTCCCAGATCAATCCGATTCGTTCTTTCACAGTGGTGCAGACACATACATTCGCGCCAATGCAAATTGGTGGTCGGGGAGGGCTTATGGGAGGAGCCAGGGGGTAGTATGGACTTTTGCATGTACCCCGGTCTGCAATGACATACTAAACCATGCAAAAAGAGCGAGAGAGAGAGAGCCAATCACAGCCAGCAAGGTGAGGTGAGGGGAGTAGTGGGAGTGGCCATGGCGGATTCATGAACTCGCACTCCTTCGAATCAGAATGGAACATACGCAGTAGCTGTGAGGAAGGAAATGATGGAAAGTCCTCCTTGTTTCGAGCCCAGAAAATCTGGGAAGAAATGGCACAAACCGATTCATCAGCTTCATGCAGAAAGGGCCTAAGTTACTGAATAATTTGAAACTAAGTTTGTGTAGGGGTCCCTCAAACTGGAAAACAAAAACAAAACTGCTAATAGATTTCCATGCTAGAAAAGAAAAGCAGAATATTTTGTTTCCATATAACGTATGGCACATTTTTTAAAAAACTGTACATTTTTTCAAGATTTGGTACAAAATACTACATTTTCTCAATTAAAAAATGGTGTCGAGGATTAGTAACTTCCCACTCACAATCAAAAGCTGATTACACCAATTCTAAATGTTCATTTTCATTATGGCAAAGGAAGAAACATTCAGTTTCGATATTTTTATAAATTCTACACCGGACAGTTTTCTAGAGTTCCTGTACCGAGGTTGATACTTAGAACTCAGGCCATTTCCAGCCTATACTGTTATGGTGCTATTATTCCACTTTCAACTTCCTGTGGAATTCTGGGGTTTGTAGTTTATTGAGGCCAAAGAGCTTTCTGGCTGAGAATTCTAAATGCCCCTCCCTAAACTGCAAACCCCAGAATTCCACAGTTTTTGCATGTTTTTGACAAATGAGGTTGTTCTGGTTAACACAGCAGGCCCTCCACATTCGCAGGGGTTAGGGACATAGAACCCCCACAAAAGTCAAGTAACCGTGAATACCATTCCCTGCACTCTCCTGCGCCACTGTGGGTGTGTCCACGTGGGTAGTGGGCAGGAGAGTGCAGGAGTGGAGGAGATCTTTTCCCCTGAGCCCAAAGATCTTCCCTTCTCTGGGCTTTCTTGTCCCCACCCATGCGATTGTTCAGGCAGTAGTGCAGGAGAGTGAGAGAGAGAAAGATCTCTAGTCCCCTTCACTCTCTCACTGCCCACTCACACAACCGCGCGGGCAGTGGCGCGGGAGAGCAAGGGGGAGAAGGATCTCTCCTCTTTTTCACTCTCTTGCCCTGGCTGCTGGCGGGCAGGAGGGGAGGCAGAGGGAGGGAGGCAATGATAGCGTGAATAATCAAACCCATGAAAGTCAAGCCCACGAATGTGGGGGAGAACTGTAACTGGTTTTCTTTAGGTGTGGTTTTGTGGGATTTTGTTATGAATTACAGTAGCCTACAAAATTGAGTCTCAAAAACTTTTTAAAAATGCATAGTGGTTTTATAGGAATTTGGCATTCTAAATCCAAAAAAATGACCTCAGATGTGCTACATCATGTACATAATTTTTTTACAAATTTACTGTGACATTTTTATGTTATGATATATGACTGAAGGAAATTAGTAGTGAAAAATGACCACATGAAACCTATTTTGTGGGCAGTTCTGAATATATTTATTTACAAACACAGTGATATTTCTTGCTTACAAATTCCTCAAAAAGTTTTCTGGACTGTTGACACATCCACAGCTACCCATGATTCACAACTTACTGCAAGTATTCAGAATGCAAGAGTCTTGAATTTATCCTGAAAAAAGAAAAGTTTTCTACTCAACTTTCATAACACTTTAATTCACTGATATGAAACACAAAAATCCATTCAAAAGCACTGAAAGAAATTGCACTGAAACATCAGCAACTGAACTTAATCAATGCTGAGCAACAGCTGAATTGATTAAAAATAACAAATTTGTCAAAGAACTGTGTGCAGTACAATATTTTTCTTGTTTCTGTTTTTTTAAATGCAGCACCCAAAAATACATCAAAAACAGCTATAATATTGAAAAAAATATTTTTCATCGCAGCCTATGTTATTAAAGTTGACTTTCAACTCTCTTATGAATTGGGCACAACATAAATGTTTTAAATTAATAAATATTGAAGCTTTTATTTGTACAGCTCTCTAATGTATGTGCAAGGCAATCCTGCAAAATTAACTAAAATCTTACCATTTAAAAGAATGTATCTCCTCTTACTGCCAATGTTCATCTTCATTTGTTGTCACAGAAAAGAGAGACTAGAATCCAGAAGTCTGTTTGTTTGATTTTGCTGCATTACAATGTTATCTCAATGTACCTGATTGATTTCATGATTTCTTGCCTCCATAAAGAGACCCTCTTTCTTTGAAAAGAAAATGTATTTCTGACATCCAGCAGAAAATAAAGATTTAAAAAGACTGATAATGCTATTCCAGATAATTCAGTCATGCACTCGAATCAACACAGCGTTAAGGTCGCTCATTTCCGTACCAGATGCAGTCTGTCCACAAATTTATCTACAAGAGCAAATTTCCTAGTCAGCATCATGAAACTCACTGCACGACTACTTCTGATGTTCAGTTCCATATAGCAGCATGGCACAGTCCTAAGAGACAGTAAGTGAATGCTCTAAATTCTATTCTGTTTCATATATAGCATATAAATGATAGAGTTCAACTCAAGAAATTCCCAAGTTCGGATCACCTGATTTCTGAGACCTGATTAGAACTGGGAAAAACCCTCTGGCCTTTTGAAAACTTCACATTGTGCAGTTTAGATTAAAATACTGAAATGAAGCCTCAACATTGGCAACTGCATTTCAGGAGCATTTGGCATCAGCAGTTAAAATGTTTTGGCTGATCAAGTGAAAGAAAACTGTATTATTAAATGTACAAGATCTGATTGCAGTAACCTTTCAGTTATGGCAAAATCTGCAGTTGGAAGTCTTCCAGAAAATATGTAGAGAATATTTGCCATCAGAATTCACAAAAGGATGGAGGACGATCAGGGAGTGATTCCCCAAAACACTGTTGGCTACATGTCCTAAAGATGTGATGACTCTCCCACAGTGTGTTGGAAAAGTTACTTTTTTGGACAACAGGTACCAACATGGCCAGTGCCTGTGAGATCCTGAGGATCTTCATCCAGAAGGTAACACATCCAAGTTCTATTTTCTCTCTGCCCCTCCAGTTCTTCTATGGCTGCCTTATTTTAGGATATACTGCGAGATGTCATTGCACTGGCAGCCATGCGCAGCTACCTATCTGTCACAATTTCTGACCAGAAAGACAATCAGAACATAATTAGTCTTACCAGGTGCTCCTTGCAACCATCTTCTCATGCTTTCATGATCCCCAGGATGGATTTACCATGGTGACGCAACATCAACATAATAGTGCCTGGAGCACCTTTTTGGTGCTAAGCAGTTCTGACATCCCCTGTTTTACTGGGGAACTTTGGACCTTGAAACTGATCAGAGAACAAGTGGTGCTAACTGATCAGGAGTGATGCGTCTTACACTTGTGAGAATACACAATCATACAAAAACTCCTTTTAAACTATTTTTTAAACATGTATTATATATGCTTTTGATAGTCAATGCTTAGATTTTGTTGTATGATGTAGTATACAGACATCATAAATCATTCAATGAGTCAGTTCATCAGGGCCCTTTCATGCTGCACAATTATAGAACTGAGGTCATTTTCACTCTGCACAGTTATAGTGTTACTATTCCACTTTCAACATCCTATGGAATCCTCGGGTTTGCAGTGTAGGGAGCAGTGGCAGAGCTTGGAATGTGTGGGGGGGGCTGGGAGGGGAAGGGGCTACGGTGTGAAGGGTGTGGTCAATGTGTGTAGGGGTGTGGATGCACTGCGTGGGAGTATGGCCAGGGTGCACAGGGGTGTGACTATGTACCAGGATGCCCCAAAAACATTGCCACCTGGGCCAAACCGCCTCCTCCATCCCCCGTTCCTACACGACTGTTAGGGAAGAGCATTGAGAATTCCCAGTCAGAGAACTCTTTGGCCTCAGTAAACTACAAACCCCAGAGTTCCATACAATGTTGAAAGTGGAATAATAGCACTATAATAGTGTAGTACAGAAAGGCCCTATGATTCCACTTTAACTGACATGGTTGCATCCTATGGAATCCTGGGTTTTATAGCTTGTGGGGGCACTAGATCTCACTGGCTGAGAATCACACATGCTCCTCCCTAAACTGCCAGTCCCAAGATTCAATGGCAATTCAGGATGGGACTATGGCAATTAAAGTGGAATCATAGTGGGATAATCATGTTGTGTGAAAAGGCAATCAGTCGGTCCCCCTTATCCACAGTTAGGTCTCATTCCTTTTCTTCATCCTCACTAAAGTAGAGCCACTGAATCATTGGGATTTATCTATGTGTTGAATCACCATTCCATAATTGATTGAATAGCCTGCTCTGCTTAGGACTAACAGACAAAATGCCAAACAGCCTTTGCCTGTTTTTACATGTTTCTCTGAGGGAGTGCCTGTGCAGCACACTGTCCATATCCGTTTTAAATGTTACAATAAAAAAAACTGTGACAGATTCACCTGTCTCCTTGATATCCCAGGAAGCTATAATGAAGGCGAAAGGGGCTAGAATGCTGGGATTGACAGTCAGTGAAAGTGTTAACTTCCTCTTCTGCAAAGGCTGCAAGCTATAGAAGATAGGTGTGAATTGCTCGTTGCTTTCCCCTTTGTTCTCCCCCCAGAAAGTGAAAGTGCTAATTGAGCTCTCTGCAAAAGTAACCCTGAGAGCCTATCAGAGCGCTCCCTTTTGCTCTATCTGCTGAGAAAATTTAGGGAGGATTACTAAATCAAAGGCAACAATTTGTATCACTCTCTGAACTAATTCATTGTTTTTCTTCTATATATGTGTATGCTCAGTGATGTAATGGAAAAGTTAACAAAATTCTTCTTTTCTGTGATAGGCTGGCTAGAATGAATAATTAATTACTGACATAGAGAATTAGAGGTATATAATGATGCTGCCCTAACTAATCACGACGACTTTTCTGAATATTGGTCGTCCTTGCGCAAGTGATTGTTAAACAATAAAATGGCTTTTTGATTTTTCCCTGGAAACCTGGTCTTCGTCTCTTTCCTGGCCACAACAATACTTCCTTGTGGGGTCTGTGTGCCTTTGCTTGACCCGCACTACACTGTTATAGTGCTGCTATTCCACTTTCAACATCCTGTGGAATTCTGGGGTTTGTAGTTTACTGAGGCCAAAGAGCTCTCTGGCGGAGAATTCTAAATGCCCCTCCCTAAACTGCAAACCCCAGGGTTCCACAGGATATTGAAAGTGGAATAAGAGCACTATAATAATGTGGTGCAGAAATGGCCTGGGATAGTACTATCTAGTTCTGTCATACCTTTAGCCATTCTATAGAAAAGGTCATCTGGATAGCAGACCTTTACTGGTGAGTGTAGACTTGTATAGATGGAAGTAGTAGTTCTTCATGCTTTTGGGTGGCACCGGGGAGAGAAAAAAGCAGGGTTCTTGTAGCTTAGCTTGAGAAGCTGATGTTTTTGGCTCATTGAAGGAAAGAGATGTCCAAGTGCTATTAAGGCACTAGGGAGAATGCACCTGTGAATGTTTGGGCATATTTTAATTGATCAGTCATTTGGCATTGCTCAGAACATTAATTAAATACTGCATGCTCAAGAAGCAGGTGTTGCTTGGATTATCAGGATCATGCTGGTAGAAATGACACATCATATGATTAAAACACAGGCATTTGCCTGTCACTAGTGTTGGTACTGGCAAGACTGTGAGTGGCAAAGATTTTGGCATAGATTTCTGCCCCTCTTGTACTGATCCTCATGATAATGATTGCCCATCTTCTGCCACCACAAGTGGGAAATAAATGCATCTGTTCTTTCTGAATAGAAGCACTTTGGATTTGGGCCTTGTTGGATAAAAACCAAGCTTCTGCACACTTGTCTTGCATTCCCTTTCAGAAATAAACTTTGTCAGAAAGGTGAATCCATCTCTCTGTGTTATAACTGAGGCAAACTTTGGCATACCTTTGGAATTCAAGAAGTGCAGGCACTGAGATCTGAGTTCACTGTCCCTTTCAAAATTAATTCCATTTCTTCTCAATATGACTCAGTATGGGAATTGGTCTAGAACTCCCAGAGTTCTCTAGCCAATGTGAGAAGCCCTAGTGAGGTGCCTTTGAAATATGTATTATAGTTTCAAAACATACACATGTTCAGACTCCTGGACATCCTTAAAAGAAACTCAAGAAGTAAAATGAGTGAGGTATGAATTCCTGGCTCAAATCTCACCTGTGCCATGGATTCATTAGGTGGGCTTAGGTCAAAGACAGGATGGGTATGGCCCTCCAGAAGTTGTTGGATGGAAGTTCCCAACGTTCCCCATGACTGAGGGCATTTCTGCACTACACTGTTATAGTCCTATTATTCCACTTTCCACATCCTGTGGATTTCTGGGGTTTGTAGTTTACTGACGCCAGAGCTCTCTGGCTGAGAATTCTCAGTGCCCCCCCTAAACTGCAAACCCCAGAATTCCATGGGATGCTGAAAGTGGAATAATAGCACTATAACAGTGTAGTGAAGAAAGGCCATGACTATGTTGGCTAGGGCTGCTGAATGTTTCAGTTCAATAATATCTGGAGGGTAATTTCCACCTCAAGAGCCAGTGTGGTGTAGTGGTTTGAGCAGTGAACTACAACTCTGAACTACAACTGTGGAATTTCCTGCTTGGCTGTGGAAATCCACCTGGTGACCTTGGGTGTATGACACAGGCCATTTCCACATTACACTGTTATAGCACTATTATTCCATTTTCAACACACTATGAGATCCTAGGGTGTGTAGTGTAGGGAGGCCAAACTGCTCTCTGGCTGAGAATTCTAAATGCCTCTCCCTAAACTGCAAACCCTAGGATTCCATAGGATGTTGAAAGTGGAATAATAGCACCATAACAGTGTAGTGCAGAAATGGCCACACACTTCGCCCCAGAAAGCCCCATGACCCCACCTTAGGATCTCCATAAATCAGAAATGACTTGAAAACACACAGAAACAAAATTCCCACCTATGGCTTAGTCAGATTATGCTCTTTCTCTTGGCCTCTTCCTCCCCTCTTCATGTTTCTACGAACTGGGGGCAATAATACTGGATTACCTTTGGGAAGTCATATTCTCAGCCTTTGATCTTTCAGATATTTGGACATGACTTCCCAGGAGCATGGTCATTGTTCCAGGATTCTTGAAACTGAAAGTTCAAAATATCTGGAGGGTGAAAAGTTGAGAGTTGTTGCAGTGACTATGCCTAGACATTTGAAAGCTACAACTTTAGCAGTGGGAGTAATAAGGGCAGAGATATTGGTTAACACCAACTTTAAAACAACAACATAGCATCACTGCATAAATGTCTGTGGGAAGAAAATATTTGTTAGAATCTGTTTAAAAGTAAGTAAGTAAGAAAAAGGCCAGTTGAAATATTAAATATTCTTAGGAGGGCATTTTGTATTGTGAGCTATGATGAAAAGATCCACTGTCTTATCCACATGAACCAGGCTACACAATTAAAGCACTATGATTCCGCTTTAACTGCCATGACGGCACCTCATGGAATCCTGGTGTTTGTAGTTTCAGGAGGCACTAAAGCTCTCTGGCTGAGAATTCTCAGTAATCTATCCTTAAGCTGCAAATCCCTGCATTCTGTGGTTGTTGCCAGGGCAGTTAAAATGGAATGAAAGTGCTGTAATTATATAGCATGAAACAGTCACACAATTCTGTTGTGAAGGGACAACAGGAAAGGCTGCAGAAGCTGAACACAGACCTTTTTTATTAACTCCCCAGTAAATAAGCATTTTGTCAAAGCAGTTGGTTATAGGAACTTTGAAATCAAAGCAGAATAAAATAAATTTACAATATCATAAACAGACAAATAGAACATAAAGCAGCATGCAGGACCCCAATGCTCTTTTCGCAGTCCTCCAAATTCCTTGGAATGCCCTTTTTCTGACTTAAAAAAAAAAGGAGGGGATAGCAATTCACCCTTTAAACCAATTGTGGTCCTCTGCCACTGTTTAATACGTTAAGGGTTACACTTCAAGACAATTCCAATTCTTTTGTTCTGTTTTGCATGGGATTTTGTTGCCATTTTTGGTAGTCCATGTGGCTGCCAGGGGCAAAAACCATTTAGCCCAAGGGGCAAAAACCATTAGCCTTGGGCACAACATATTCCCCCCTCCCCCCCACACACTCTCCATTGCGTGATGCTACTTTTTCAGTGCAAGGGAAAGTGTCATACTCATTGCCGCTCATTGACTCTAATCCAACATCCTCTCAACATAATATAAATATTTGCATTTTTACTCTCAGTACACCTAGCCATATATGCTTCCCCCTGACTCACTAAAAAGCCCCTGAAGTGACTCCTATGTCCATCCTGTGCTTTGTGTCCAGCAGGTATGATCAGAGAAACATCCAGCTACGTCCTCATAGCTAGATTCATTACAGCAGTGCTGAAATTCCTGGAGGACCCTGTAGAACTCGCATCTGATGTCACCATTTTGTGTGTGGCTATAGGAGCATACCCAGATACTTCTGTAATCTTGCCTGCTTTCTGCAAAGCATAGAATGGCCTCCAGGGGCTTTGCAATAAGTCAGGGGGAGCTTTGCGTGCTGCAGAGGGAGGGAAGTAATACCAACCCCTGCAGCACCTGAAAAAGAACATCTGCTTGTATAAGGGAGATGTTCATGTGTGTATTCCCCTAACAGAATGCTGGCCTTTGCGTGAGAGGGCTCAAGGTGAGGCAACTCACAGGTTCAGATCCAGAATACAACAGGGTTCAGGACCTTGGACAGTACCAAAGATTACTGACCCAGAAATTCTTGCCTTGGATTTAGGAACATTGATCACTGGTGTCTTTGAGAACATGAGTGGGCAACTGTCAGGGATTAGGGGGACACATTGGCTCTCTCAGGGGACATCAGAGGACTACACTATCCCCTTTTGTGAGATGCTCTATCTCAGTGGGCCTCTCTCCCTTTGACTGCTGGAGTGTTTTTAGGAGATGCTCTGGCAGCTATGTCCCTCTGTGTGGTGCTCTCAGTTTCAAAACTGGTTCTTGTTCCATTTTTGAAAAAAGAAAATGGGATCTAAGCAGTAAGAAGCCTGATGGTGTGGAAAAAATGAGTTAACAGCATTCTCTTGCTTTTGTTGGATGCAAGGTCTCCCTATTGCCAGGCTCTGAAATTACCTTTTGGAAGAGGCTAGGTTCACTCCCTCTCTGTCGTGTTTCCAATAACAGGCCAAAGACACTGGCACATGCCAGGGATGGGAATTGTACAACTCTCCAGAGGTTGTTGGATTGCATTTCCCAGCCTGGCTGGGACCTGAAGTCCAAAACATCTAAAGGACCAAGGGATGAGAAACTGACCTGGAAAATCAATTTTCTTTTTTCTTTTTTCTTTTTTAAATTTTTTATTATTATAAAGAAAAAGGAACAATACATAACAGAATAAAACAAAGACACCACGTGAATAACCTAAATGTGAAAAAGAGAAAAATTACAACACAAATAGCTTACATGATTATTTCTCTCCAGATCCTTTATCATACTTATTCAACATATTATATATCATATTGATTATATATTTTTGTTTCATGTATCTAAATCTCATTCTCCTTGTAATCATTATTGCTATAGTAATTTCATTCTTAAATCTATTCTTTTCAACTATATTTTACCTATTGCTAATACTATACATGATCCAGTTATTAACCATAAACGCTAACCCTAAATGTGAACCCATTCCCAGAGCCAATTATATTTCAGCTTACTCTGCTTTCCAAAATTGTAATTCTTCTCATGGAGGTGTGACATTTCCCTTTTTTGTTAAAGCCTTTCCCACAAATATTTCCCATATTGCTTCAAAGCCATTCCTCTTCATTATTACTCTTTTAACCTTGATTCGACATGTTAACTTATCATTGATTGCAATTTTCCACACTTCTTTATACCGATCCTTTATTTGAAAATCTTCTTGAGTTTTCCATTTTCTCCATATAAGTAGCTTTGCTGCAGTTAATAAATTTGTAATTAACTCCTTCATTGTTTGGGTACAATTAACCTTGGAAAATCAATTTTCAGTGGTTTTACAGGACGTGTTAAGTACTAGACAGGGGTTGGAAACTTCACCACTCCATGTTTCGTGTACTACTGTTCCCACCATGCCTCAATACTGTGGCTAAGGCTGATGGAAAATGGAGTTCAACAGTGTCAAAAGGACTGCACTTTTGGAAGAAATAGCCAAAGCCACAATCACCTATTCCATAGGATGGATGGATGGATGGATGGATGGATGGATGGATGGATGGATGGATTGGTCAATTGAATTTATACTCCACCTTTCTCTGGGGATTGGATCCAAGGCAGCTCTGTGGACAGTGAAGAAAGTTAACTAGCAAAAAAATCACCTTATTTGAAATGTGCTAGAGGAGAGTTTTACAGATACCATTGACTGCCAAAAAAGATAAATAAGCAGGTATGAGAAGAAATTGAGCCTGAATTCTCACTAGAAGCCAAAAGGAATACACTCAGACTTTCATACTTTAATCATATAATGGGATAACACAAATCAGTTGAAAATATGATAATGCTGAGTGAAATTGAAGACAGCATGAAAAGAGGACGCTCACATTACTGCTGGATTGACTCAATTGAAGAAACCACAGCCCAGAGTTTTCAAGACCTGAACTGGGCTATTGATGCTCAGGTTCTTGGAGGTCTCTGAATTATAAGACTGTCATGAGTCAAACCCAACTTGCTGGCACACAACAACCTAATCGGGAAGTCAATTATGTTCCCCAGCCCTGAACTCAGCTTAAGAGACTGGGTGCATATTTAGAAGGAATACTCATCATTTGAACATTGCAGAGGGAAAGAGAGCTGACAGCAATTTGCTTCATTCGCTTAACAGTCAATCCATAGGTGAGAGAAACTTTGATATCTTTTTGACTTCTTTACTTCCCAGAATAAGAGCTAGTAATTTCTAGCAGAGTTAGCATAAAAAGGGATAGATGTGGTGTCTCACACCGCCATAGCTGTCGATTCTGGCTAGAAAAACTTCCTAACAGCTTGTTCTAGTGAATAAAATAATGTATGCAGCTTGGCAAGAGCCCTGTTCTTTCAATTCACACCCAGCCTAAGTGATTAAGTGCTGCACTTTCACAGAGTCAAGCTGACTTTGGGGATGGATGTCTGTGCATTATGGTTAGCCAACAAAATGAGCTGTGATCATAGTGTTTTATCATCCAGTCCCCAAGAGGCCGGTTTAATGCTGCCATATCTAATAGAGCTAATGGCTGAATGAATGAATGGAGTAAATGCATAATTAAGGGCCAGGAACAAAAAGCATTCCAGTCCTAGCTGTGCAGATGGCTGTTCACAGGTACCTGCAACTGGAGCATGGCAAGTTATTTTTGAGCTACAACTCCCAGAACTATCCAGCTTCGAAATGTTTCTTTGGGGCTACAGTTCCCAAAATCCACCAGCCATCATGGCCAATAGCTAAGGGATACTAGGAGCTGTAGTTTACTTTTTGCACACACTGTATATAACACAGCTAACCTCTTGGGCTTATATTTCCAAAATAATTTTGTTTCCTGGACTCCTATAGGCAGCATCCCTATTGCCCACTGTCAGGATGGGGGAGAGACTTTTGGTCCTCCAGATACTCTTGACTTCATCTCCCAGAAGCTCCAGCCAGTTCTTTCTCTGCACAGAACTCCACACATTAGAGATGAACAAGGACATTCATCACCCCTTCTGCTCCTGTTGCCACTAGGGGATGCAAGTGGAGTTAGATCTGATTAGCTAAAACAGTGAGATTTCCCTCCACTTGTCTCACATTCCCCATTATCAGTTGCTCAGTTCCCATTCAGAATCTGAGATAAGTCTGCATTTTTCCTTCCCTAAGTGAATGATGCATGCAGGGAGCAGGGCATGGGAAAGAGGGAGAAAGGTCATCTTCCAACTGGACACATGGGCTGGAGCTGGATATGGGGCGAGAAGCCTGTAGTGATGTATGCTGGCTTAATCCCCAATTACACTAGTATACATCCTTTCATGGGCATTGCTTAAGGAGATACCTGTCGTAGACGCTGGCTAGCTCAGCACAGAATGCTGAGCTAGCAGGAGGCCGTTCACAGTCAATAATGCTTGTCTGTTCAGAGGAGAGCAGAAACATAATCAAGAATCAGCCCAAAGGTCCAAGAATCCAGCAAGCAACATGATCAGACAATTTGGGGCCAGAAAAATCAGGCAGGCAATGGGCATGGAATCTAGAGTACACAAGACAAGGGCCAGCAAACACACAAGTTGTTTCTGGCATCAAGCCATCACCCACTGCCTTCCTTGAGAAGGCTGGAGCCAGCTGGCTCTCATCTTTGTCTGATTAGCTCCTGGTTCACTTCCATCTGCTTGTTCTTCTTCAGGCTGCTATTCACCTGGGGAAGCTGAGTCCTGGCCCGTGAGAGTACCCTTGATTCACAAGGGCAACTGGATACCAGCTGAGCATGGGTCCACACTGAGTGTTGTCTGGTTATCTGTTCACAGCCTAGGGGGAAGGAGCAGCCTATGCCATTAATACGCTAGCAAAGAGTTGCACTCTGCCAGAAGTTCTGCAGGAGCTTGACCCTTTGTAGGCTAGATTAGGCCACTGTCATTCCCTGCTTCCAGAGCATGGACTCTGACTCAGAGTCTGAAGCAGAGGGCACACCAGAGGCTGAAACAGAAGGCATGCCAGGGTCTGCTATACAGAGAGAGGTTGCAATGCCAGAAACAGAACAGGGGATGGTGCCAGCTTCTACAGGGAGTCCTGCCTCTTCAGATACAGAAGAACACTTACCTAGATCCAGCTTCGCACAGCACAGGTAGCAAAGAGAGAGTGTTGCTGTCTCAGAATTTATAACTGGCAATAATCAATCAAGGTACAGCTGTGCTAGGCATTGGGTCTATTTAGCTGGCGTACTGCCTCTCCAGGAGCTGTCGAAGCTTATTTGACCTGCTATCTTGCTGGATGCCTTGACAAATGCTCAGATTGACCTTGGACACTTCCTTGCCATGAAACCCTGCTGGAGTTTGTTTATGTTGTACTTTATTTATGACTCCTTGCTTACTGCCTGGAAGTAAGTAAGAAGTTGGGAGATATACAGTTTGTTTTGTTTGATTTATCAGCTGTGCCAGGACTGAGATAGGACAACCACTTGGTTAGAGGTTCCCCTTCCTGGGACCCATGCACACTACACAGTTATAGTGCTATGATTCCACTTTTAACTGCTATGGTTCCACCCTACGGAATCTGGGGTTTTGTAGTTTGATCAAGCACTGGAGCACTCTGGCTGAGAGTTCTAAATATCCTTCTCTAAACTGACCACCCCAAAATTCCATAGGTTGGAGCCATGGCAGTTAAAGTTGAATCATAGCACAATAATTCTGTGGTGTGATTGGGCCCCTTGGCTATAATGACAATAAAGGCAACTAAGCTTCCTGAAGATTTAGTGAGTGTCACAGATGAAATGGCAGAGCACCTGCTTTTCCATGCAGAAATCCAGAGGAAGACAGAGCAGTTCCCAAAACAGGTCCCCCTTAGTGCCTGTCTGTGAGATGCTCTCAGAGTGGTAGCCATAGCAATAAAATAAATAAGTGGCTACAAAAAATAGAGTAGAAAGTACAGTAAGCAGCAGCAGAAACATCTTCCAGTGAGAACCCATTTTTAGCCCTGCAACTCTGGTGAGAGTAACAGGCTGATCTCATGCATTTTCCCCTCAATTATTCAGGTAATACACAGCATTTGGGTGACAACAGAAACACCAAGAGATAAAGGAAGTGACTGGGGAAGAAGAGGAAGCAAGCAAATCATTCTTCTCCATATCCCCCAACTTTCTTAATTTGGCAGGAATAGTGGCAGTTAAACCTCTGCCATCCCACTTTTTCAGCCACTTTTTAAAATGTCCCAGTTTAAATGTCCCATATTTATCCTCACTCTTTATCTCCATCAGAAAATATCAGTGCTTGGAAAAGTTATTTTTTTGGACAACCACTGCCAGCATAGCCAGTGGGAAAGGGATCATGGGAGCCGTCATCCAAAAAAGTAACTTTCCTTAGCCTTGCAAGTTACTGCTTTTTGCATAAAGCTCTAAGAACAGTTTAATTGAGAGCTAAAGGATAATGAGTTTCATAAACTCAAACAGATATTGATGGATTACTATAATAGACTAAATTAAGAACAGATGCTCAGGGAATACAGCTTAGGTAGAATAAAAGAGATTTAGCTATAACAAGATTAAAAATGCTAGATGTGTTTCTAAGACAATGGCAATGCACAAAAGTGACACTCTCTAATGAACTACTTAATGTTCTCCATAACGCTGCACTTTGTAGATCTGATAAAAACAGCCGTTCTGTGACTTTGCTTCTGGGATTACTACTGTGGCATTTTAAAACATATTTAATCACCTCATCTAGTTTCCTGGCCCGATATCTCTTTCTCTCTCACTCTCAGAACAAGTTCTTCTTGCTAGTCCCCTGGAAACAACTAATAAGTACAGGTCTGTATAGGTATAGCCAATAAACCAAACCTAATAGGAATTCACCACCAAGTTATGAAAAACAGAGTTCTACTCTTTGCAAGCCTGCACCAAGAAAGTCTAGGTTCAAATCTCCACTCCACTTGAAGCTGACTGAGTGAATATTTGCTCCTTATACCAATAAAGCAATGTCTAAATCCATTTTCAAGTCCCAGCTAGAGTAATTCCATTAAATCTATGGGATTTATATAAGTACTGACTTACAGTTCAGCGGTTCAATAAGTCCCCTTTAGTTGGGACATTGGTTGTAAGACTTCACTACTACATGCTCCATTACTTTTGCTAGAATTTTGCCATTACTTTTGAAATGTGACTTCACACCCTCATTACGTCCAAAAAAGGAACTCATTACAGATAGTTGCATTACGTGCTAACTCATTACATCAGCAGCTGGGAAAGTGTAACTTACCCTGACTTCTGGGGGTCCCCTGGGGGACACCTTGATTCGCTCCAAGTTATTAAGGTTGGGAAAATTAGTGGAGCACTAGCAATAGCAAAACGAGGGGCAGGGTAACCCAGAAGGATCTTTTACCCAATTTTACAGGCTCAGGCCAAGCAAAATCCAGACAATGATTAAAAGGTAAGCTAAAAATGTGTTTTTTATTGGGAGGAATTCACTCATGCATACACACAGAATACACACAATCAAGCATTCACGCAAGAGCTAACTGAAGAGAAAGGGAGGAAAAATTATAGAGAGGCTGAGGGATTTGGGAGGATTGATAATTACCAGTGCAGAAGAGTAGTGAAGAGCAGAAATGTGTTTTGGCTTAGGTATTTGGCTTTAGCTTAGCTTAAGGACAGTTCTCATTCAGGAGCCAGACGGACAGAGTGACAGGTAGACCTTCAAGAGACTGCACTGGGCATCCTGAAATCAGGGGTATTTGTACCCTGAAAATAGCCTGTGGCAGTGAGGGTTCTAGATGCAAGACAAAAGGGAACCTATCATGGACAATGGGTCTGGAATGGCCTGATTGGTTTCAATGTCTTGGTTGAGAGGGGGTTTCTGGGCTATCTGCAGTAGGATATGCACACAGTAGGGCTCCTGGGCACCTTATTGTTTTCTGATGTTGACCGTTGATAGGATTAGCTCAGAGCCATTAAGTCAAGCTTTCTTGGCTAATTTCAGAGAATTTTTGGCCTGGCCACGCTGAGGTCACCTCTGACCTGCTTCTAGCCAGTGTCCCTTTCTTCCACATAGCCTTGCCAGCCATAAGTATAATTTATATTTTATGCCAACAGATCTGCCAATTAATATATTTTGCCAAATAGACCATATCAAAATGTGAAAGAGTACGGCCTGGTAGCATAACCATGGGCCACATGTGATCCCAAGACCTATTTTCTACCTCACCCAAAACTTCCCAGAGACAACAAAGCCCTATGACTACTCACTTTTTTGGAAAACTGCCACCAACAGAATGAGAAATGCCCAAACCACAGGGAAAATGCAGATTCCGCCCTACTATCACCACAGCCTTACTGCTTCCCCACAAAATGGCTGGTTTCCAGGTGAAGCTGGAACCAGAAGTGATATCATGCCACTTCCAGATTGGCCAAGATGTATCCCTTTGACTCACTGGAAAGATACAGGGGAAAAAATGTCCTCTGCCCACTGTGCAGCTCCCCTCCCCTTGCATTAAACCCAAGCTCTGTTCCTCCCATCTCTCAGGTCAGAATTTCCACTAGTGTGTGGAGCCACTGAGAAAACCTGTGTATTGGCTATGAGGGCTCAGAAGGTGAGCTCTGAGATTCCATTTCCCTTTTCTAGATTAGGTCTTCATCTAAAATTGCAGGTGGAGATGTACATTCTTTTCTATCACCTCTGAGATGCTTTTCCAGCACCATAGGACTACAGCATTACTGTACTGTCTACATTTTCACCATGTTTCTCCCTAGCAGGAACTGTTCTTAGAGCTGGCAAAGAGGCTAGACTTTGCAGCAGTTTATCCACTGTTCAACAAAATACAGTTGGCCCTCCATATCCATGGATTCTGTCTCCACAGATTCATCCAACCACAGCTTAAAAATATTCCAAAAAGCATAAAAATTCCAAAAAGCAAACTTAGATTTTTGCCATGCTATATAAGGGATGCCATTTTACTACACCATTATACATAACGGGACCTAAGCATCCATAAATGTTGGTGGCCGCAGGAGGTCCTGTGTAGTCAAAACCTAGCGGATACCGAGGGTCCACTGTAACTCTCTGGTTGCAGGAGGAAAGTGATAGCAGATAGGGGGAAAGGTTCAAATTTGCCAATGTTACTTTTTTTTTTTGGACTACAACTCACAGATATACCAACAACCACGTTAGTTGAGGGATTATGGGAGCTGCGGTGTAAATAAGTAACTTTTCCCATCTCTGGGAATAGCTGCACAATGATTTCTGAAGGACAGTGATGGGAACTGTCATTTTCGAAGCACCTGCTCCCTGTCATGATTGCTCTTTCATGCCTCTAACAAAACCTGAGCTTGGAAAAGGAATACCTGCTATCACTCCTGTACTACAACCAGAGTAATTGCTTGTTTGTTTATTTCTTGTTCACATCTTCTCCATCTTATAGAATGTGTCCTACAACCCAAAACTTGATAGATGACAGCTTTAGTGAAAAATAAAATGTTCCAAGCTGTCATTGTGTGGAATTCCTCTCCTTCTGGACTATAAAATCTACATTTGGCATCTCCACATCCTACAGAAAGAGGAAGACTGGTGAAGGAAAAATGCTACTTTTACTTGTTTCACAAGAAAGAATCTAAATATTTCATGCTCTCGAATGGATTCTGCTAACATGGGAGCTGCTGTCATCTTATTTGATTCGCTGTGGCATTTCAGCTCTCAGGAGCCAGTGAATCAGTATGTAACAGCTACAGTTCCACCACTAAAATGGCATAAGGCACTCATTTCATTTGTGCATCCAGGTTTTCATGTTCAGCTTCTACTCAAATATGTAGCAATTTCCAAAGTAGTAGCTGAGTTAGCCTGTTGCAGCTGAAACAAGAAACCTATGGCACTAACAGATTGATTTGAGCATGCATTTACCAAAATGTTTCCTCAACCGAAAGGAGAATAATAGGTTTAGATTTAGATATATACAGGACCATCTGCAATTTCCCTTCCCTGGATCTGAAAAGTATAAATGAAATATATTTCTATTAAAAATCAAGTGTGTTAGTTGTAAAATGCCACAGATTGACTCTTAGAAACTCTTACAACAAGGTGAGCGACTGCACCTGGATGAGGCCACTTTACTCCTGAAGGCAAAACTGTCATGATATCACTTCTGGTTTCATTTTGAGCTTTTTTCAGTCTTTGAGGGAGTCAGGGAGGGTTCATACCCTCCACATTTCAGAGATGAAAACTGGACCACATGCAGCCAAGCAACATCAGAGTGTGGTCAAGATGACAAGAGTTTTTAAATGAACGCTCAAGCTAGGAGAGGCTGCAGCAGCTTGCTTTTGCTTGAGCTGACTGGGAAAGGCAGGGTCCTGCCCTTACCTCTCCACTCCTTTAGGAGTTAAATTGAGTACAATTACTACTTTTGCATTTTGAATTCAGCTTGCAGTGACTGAAGTAACTTGAGGATAGTGGAGGAAAGTGGGAGAAAGAGAAAGAAAGCAGGGCATTTTTAAAGCAGCTGAAAAAGTGAGATGACAGAGGATTAATCCTGCCATATTGGGACAATTGGAGGGTATGACAGTGAGGGCCCTATCACCCTACACTGTTATAGTGCTATTATTCCACTTTAACTCATGGCATTGGAATCCTGGTATTTGCAGCTCAGGGAGGAGCAGTTAGAATTCTCAACCAGAGAGCTCTTGGGCCTTACTAAACTACAAACTCCAGAATTCCACAAGATGCTGAGAGTGGAATAATAGCACTATAACAATGTAGTGTGAAAGGGCCCTGAGAGAAGTGAAGTGCCAGCATTTTGCAGAGGTTTCAGCCCTTATAGGGAAATTAAAAATTGAAACACTGAAATAGTGTTCTGCAGGCACCAAGATCTGCAAAAAGATGTTTCAGGGGCCACATTTTTCTGACCCTCGTTTTACTATTATTTGTATCCTTCAAATGAACAAATAAACACTTCAGCCTCTATAGCACTCTGGTGATGCAGTGTTTCTTAGCTTTGGGCAAGACAACTGAATGCACTGAGATTATCTTTGACATGAGCGCTGCTAGTTTATTGGCAGCTGGGAGCCGAACCCTACTCCTAGCCCTAAGCCTTTACCCTCCTTCTCACCATTCTAACAATGGCACTGCTGAACAAATCACCATCTGTGTATAAATTCAATCAACCCAATATTCAACACAGGTCTCTCATTCATCATACATAGTCTTGTCCCTACTTGCTACCCAATATTACAAGGCAGAAACACAAATTGCGGGCTTTTCCACACTTTGCGGGGGAAACAGGGCAGTCTGTTACTCACTGGACTGGCATGCTCCCCCCCCGACAATCCACGACAATCCGGAGCAGCGCACACCTGCGCTACACACTCTCCGGAGACGAAAATGGAGGCTTCCAGTTGGCGGAGTCTCTCCACCAACCAGAGAAGCCTGCCCCTGGAAGATTTGCAGACTCGCGCTGGCGCGAGCCTGCAAATCTACACTTAAGGCAGCAACGGACTGGGGCACGCCAGGCTATTGAAAGTCCTCTTTTAATCGGTCTTTCAATAGCATGGGGAACTACCAGTTCTGGGCGTTCTGGAGTGGGCTGAAGTCCGGACAAACATTAAGTAGTCCGGACCCAGTTCGTCCCCAAGTGTAAACGTCCTCACTGGAGGATGCGCCCCCCCCGTTTTAAATATAAAAAGTGGAAAAGGCCTGTAATACAGCTCATGTAAGTCACAAGGCCTGTAAACTAGACAAAATTCATCATGGGCTCTATTCCAGCAGCAGTTGTGAAAGGCAAATTGGATGTTGCTAAAGGCAGAGGGCGAAGAGGTGGCATTAAGGATCCAACCTTGGCTGAGAACTGCCTGAAAGTAATCCATGATGTGACCCTCAAGATGCAGATGCCTCTTTTCACATTATGGTCATCTTTTGCTTCTATAGTTGTCTAGTTCCTTCCATTTCTTCTGTCTTTTTTGGTCTGTAAGTTCCTTGGAATGACTATTATCAGGCATAATTCTGCAAAGTGCCAATGATAGTTATCTGAATCTTGTTAGTTAGTCCATCAGCCTGGGCTTTGAGATCTGCTGGAGAGGCCTTTATCTCTGTCCCACCACCTTCACAGGTGCATTTGGTGGGAACACAGCAGAGGGCCTTTTCAGTGGCTGCTGCCAGGCTTTGGAACACCTTTCCAAGAGAAGCCAGACTGGCACCCTCCCTGTCTGCTTTTCGGAGACAAAGACATTCTTCTTTCAGCAGGCATTTAATACATGATTATTGTGAAGAAAGGTGTTGGTAATTTTAATTATGATTTGTTTGTTGTTTTTAATGTGTATTTTAATGTTCTTTTAGTTACTGTTTGTTCAATGTGTGTTTTAGCCTTTATATGTTAGTTTTAACTATGTTTTCTTTTTAAGCTATTGTAAGCCGCTTTGAGTCCTTTCAAGAAGAAAAGTGGGATATAAATAAAGATGATGATGACAAAAAAAACTAGAGTACCCCCATTAAAGAGACTATTGAATGGTAAGCCAACACCGACGTAAATCCCATTGTTTAAGTGGGCCTACTCTAATTGGGAGTACTGATAGGATTCTGGCCAATAAATGAACAAAATCAGAAAATAATTAGGCCTCAAACCATAATGCATCAGTATCACCATCACTGGTCATCAATAAATTCATAATGACACTCTTGAAAAGCTTGTAAGAACACCAGGGCCTTTGACAAATATTTGCACTCAGTATCATCTATATGTGAGGAAAATATTGACAAAAGTAATGAAATCAATTAGGAAAGTAAACACATCAGAAGCAATTATTTATTCCTAGTAGGCAGGCTGTCTGCTTTTGCATTTGCCCTCTATCGGTTGTGTTCCCTGTGCAAACAGGATAAGTATAAATAGCACATTACAGCATATTAAATTGCAAATACATGCGTGGCATTGCATTATGATGGTCTTTCAACACTTCTCTGTAGAATGAATTCACTGTAATCCTTATCTAGCATTTCTAGCAATCAGTCTTGCTTTGTATATGATATGCCATACTGCTAATAGTGTTTTCTTTCCTTGGCAATTAAATTTCATTTCATATTATTTGTTGTCAGTTTTTTCACATCTCATTTCACTGATAAGCAGGTCACTAATTAGCCACAGATGTTGCTGAAGTAAGAGAGTTGAAGTAAAGTTGAGAGCTGAAGTAAGGTTGGCCCCATACACAGAATTCTCCGGCCACATTGTCTTCTCATCAGCACAAATACTCTAAAGAGATGAGGAGTGCACCATTTGCTATCTCAAAACTTAGAGAAATATGGTAGCCCCTTAAGTTAGAGGAACAGGGTGACCAAAGGTAAAGGCAGTCAGGGCTTTGGATAGTTAACTGAACTAACATGGTAAAATAGTTAAGCTATCAAAGTGGGACAGAAGAGATCTGGATTCAAGTCTGCCTTCTGCCATGAACAGAGTTAGGTAGGGATTTGGTTCAAGAACTTACCTCAAATTGTACAAATTTCCTCATAAATGGGATGGAAAGATTGAAAAGTAAGTTCAAAATATGGGAGAAAGCAAAACTGTCAGATTTACCCATCCAAGGGTTTTGAGTACTTGGCTTTTACTTGTCAGGATTTGAATGGCTATGTTTGTGGTACTGAATAAGAGTTGCCAGGTCTTCTTCCTTATATTTAACAGCTAGATAATTACAGGCAGGTACCAGTCAGTCTATATCCCACTTTTCCCCCAATGCAACATCAAAGACAACTTGCAGCAATTCCACAGACTCATAGAATCATGCTGAATGCAGGATCTCCACTAGAGTATCCTCAGCAGATAGCTGTCCAGCCACTTTCTGAAGACATCCAGAGAAGGAGAACCCACAAGCTCTCTAGGAAACTAATTCCATTGCTGAACCACTCTGTCAACAGGTTCCTTCTAATGTTCATTTGAAATCTGTCCACCTGTAACTTAAAACCATTAGACCTAGTTCTACCCTCAGAGGCAGCAAAGAACAAGCCTGCACACTCATCCTTGTGGCAGCCCTAGAAGTATTTAAAGAGTGTGATCATGTCACCCCTCAATATTCCCTTCACCAAGCTGAGTATGCCCCCCTTCTTGAACCATATGTTGAACCTCATATGTTTTGTTTTCTGTACCTCTTATCCTCATTGCCCTTCTCTGAACCTGCTGCAACTTGTCTATATCCTTCTTAAAATGAGGTGCCCAGAATTGAACATAGTACTCCAAATGAGACCTGACCTGCACAGAATATAAGGGGACTATTACTTCCTTTGGCTTGGAAACTATGTTTCTGTTAACAGAGGCTACGACAGCATTTGCCTTCTTAGCTGCAGCATCACATTGCTGGCTCATGTTCAACTTATAATCAACAGTAATCCCCAAAATATGAGATCAAGAAAATAATAAAATGTAGGAGAATGTGAAACTGATATAATCTATCCATCCCTAGCCACGAAGCTCACTGAAAAAACTTGGGCCAGTTATGCTCTCTCAGCCTAATTTACCTTCCAAGGTTGTTGTGAAGATAAGATGAAGATCATGGGCATCACCTTGAGGAAAGAATTTTATTTTATTAATAGAATAAAATAAATACAATGAATTTAAAACATAATTGTTGGCCTCAACTGCCAGCACCAGCATTTTTGTGCAACAACTTTGCTGGCAGAACATCCAACTCATTACAATGAAAAGCTTGTTTTGGCTGGCTCATCAAAATAAATTAGATGATGATGTGCCTGGGATTTGTTCAGCCACTTTCTACCTATCATGCTATCCAGGCTATGATCCAGCATGTACCCTGTGTGCTCGGCATGAACAGAAAGTTTGGGAGAATTTTCATCTCCACAATTGTCCCTTGAACTGCTTTCTCCTTCAGAGGATAGTCTGATGTGAACCCTAAATCATGTTTGATCCAAGACAGTGGCTGTCTTAGTGAAGATGTTGAACCTTAGTCCTAAGAACCAGCCAAACCACAAAAGAAATTCAGCAGCTACCTGGGACACTAAGGCCATTTCCACACTACACTGTTATAGTGCTATTATTCCACTTTCAACATCCTGTTGAATTCTGGGGTTAGTAGTTTACTGAGGTCAAAAAGCTCTATGGCTAAGAATTCTAAATACCCTCCCTAAACTGCAAACCCCAGGTTTGCATCAGAGCTTGGTGTTACCCCACTGCCATACCCTATCCCTGGAACTATAAATTTGGTATCAAATATGCCCACCATGCCAGAGAGGTTGCCCGAATGGGTACATAGACAAGGAGGTCAAATGACCAAAAACAGGTCAGGTCAGGAAAATTGCCAGTCACGTTCCCCTAGGAGACCTCAGGCTAAACACTTCCACACAGACAAAGGATCTTCAGCCAAGGAATAGCCAACTTGAGGGGATTATTGGGTTTTCCCCAGGTTGAGCAACTCCGACATTAGTAAACCCTACACTGCAAGGTCCATCTGCATAAACCAATCACGCAAACTACCAAATTGCTATTGGGTAGCATTTCTCCCTTTATTTTGGCTATTGTTCTTCCTGGGAGAGGACCTGCCCTTGAGTCACGTTCTGCCCTATAAGTAGTCCCAGTTTTTGAGGGTGTCTTCAGAGAACTCCCCACCACACAGCAGACCAGCACTCTGTTAGTCAAGTGATCCCTTTAGCTGCTTCTCTTCACTGATGTTAAGGTCAGAGACCTGGGTGGCGAGCCAGCCTGGAGAAGAGAGTGGGAGAGACAGCAAAGTCCAACCAGGAAGAGACAAGCAAGCGCTTACTCAAGGAAGTTGATTTACCAGAGTGCCAAGCGAAGCCGTAGTCAGAGTTCCAAAGCCAAGGGTCAAGAGTCTAGAAATCAGTTGAAGGTATCAGGAACCAGGTGCTGGGAGCAAGGTACAGACAAGAGGAGGGCTTGTAAGAAGTTTGCCACAAGCAAAGGGAAGCTTCCGGGCAGGCAGTTATATAGCCCCAGGCACAGGTGTGTCCGATCACCGCTTCTTAAACTTAGCCAAGGAAGCCTCCCTTTGCACAGCCCTCTTGAGTCTCCGCCTTGATTGGGGGCTTATTGAACCAGGCTCCAGAGCCTCTTCAGAATCGGATCCCTGTTGCTCCAAAGGAGCAGGCACAGAATCGGATCCCTGTTGTTCTAAAGGAGCAGGCAGAGGGACATCTGCGCCTGCTTGGTCCATGGCAGCAGGGGGAGCTCTTGAGCTGCAGGACTCATCTCCAGCCAGAGCCACAGGGACCCACAGCTGCTGCTCGTCATCAGCAGCTCTGGCAGGGGCTTCAGTTATCACAGCTGAGCTCCATTCTTCTTGCTGCTTCCTGGACTGAAGACTTCAGGATAGGTGCAGTATCACTGCCTTTACACCCTCTCTGCTGAATCCCCTATCCATTTTCACCTCTTTCCTTTCTCAATAGGCCTTGTGTGCGTGAGTGAGTGAACATGTTGGGGTGTGAGAACACATTTATTAATAAAATCCAGTTATTGGTACAATTGTCTGGCTTTTTGCTTGGTTTGACCCTGTAAAAATTGGATAAAAGATCCTGCTGGGTTACCCAGCCCCTTGTTTTGCTACAGCCAGTGCTCCGCTAATTTCCCCAATCTTTGAATTTTTGGAGTGAATCAAGGTGTCCCCCAAGGGACCTCCAGAAGTCAGGATAACATTGAGGAAATTATTTTGGACTCTAGTTTGCAGAATCACCTGTTTCACTTTACCAGCAAGTCTCTGGGAGTAAGCAGTCCCTGGGACTATGCCAGTTACATCTAGATAGATATAGGTAGGAATGTGCTGTATCAATGCAATTCTATTTACTCAGAAGGCAGCCCCACCATTTCACTGAGACTTACATCAAGGCAAACGTATGCAGGGTTCCAGCTGAACAACTCATTAAATGAAGTTTTAAAATAGCTGTGAACCCAGTAGCAGCATTAGCAATACTAGATGTATAGATGAATGTGCTTAATTAAACATTCACAGAAAGGAATGTAGTGCCCTGGTAAATATTCCTTTTAAGACATAACGTCTTGGCAGTTCAAAGACAGCGTATGATCTCCTGGTGGATTTTAAAGTTCTGATTCATGTCAGTGTCTGTATTGCCCTTCACAGTAATATGTAGCAATTTACTAATGTTGTAAATTGGATTGGATTGCCTTACTCATTGTGGTGCTTTCCATATATTTTGGACTACCATCAGCCTCCAGCTAGGGGTTGAGGAAGGTTGGACTACATAGACCTGGTCTCTCTTCACTTTGTCATGCTGCTCACTAAATGACTTCATGTTGTTCATAACCATAAACCTAACCCATTTTATAGGACTGTTGCAAGGTTGAAAGACTTAGGATTGACTTAGAGTTCCTTTGGAAGAAGGGAAGGATAAAATTTAAACTCCAGACAGTAAAAAAAAAAGCCCCTGTGGTTGGTCAGCTCCTTCTATCAAAAAGTGTATCTTTCTCCAATTCCTGGATCTAGACTCTAAATTAATTGTACCTTTATCATTACTACCTTTTCAAGCCCCTGAGAATACCAATAGAATACATCAGGAGATCATATAAGCACATGAGAGAAGCGTAGCACAAACTTTCTTTTTTATTAACTGCTTTCTCTTGTCTTTTGTTTCTCTTTTCCTACAATGCAATTAATCACAACCTAGACTGCAATAAACTGGACAGAGGACAGATTTACACATTTTGTAGGACTTGAATTATGATTCTATTTCTCTCTTGGTGATCATATTCTTTCATCTGATGAAATTATTCTAAAAAATATATATATATTTTTGAAAAAATCCTTTACTTCCTTTATATTTTCCCATACCACTCACAAATGACTTAGGAGCATACATGTACCAAATCAGTGGTGGCTTCCATGCTGTTGGGATAGTGAATCTACTCTGGGCTTTAGTCTGAACTTTAAAGGAGTTATCCCAGGTGCTGAACCCTAGTGAAATAGGATCTGCACCTGGGATACCTCCTTTAGCCTCTGGGCTAAAATCTAAAGTGGATTCATTGTCCTACTGACATGCCACCACACAAATGAATGTGAACACTACTGAAATCAACAAGGGGTAGGTCTGTGTGGATGCTGACAATGGAAAAAATATTTGTAATTGTGAATTGCAATTTGGTGAGTTGCCTTTAATACATAACGTGTATTTTAAGAGTTTAATTTATTTTAATTTTTTTAAAATTTATTTTTATCAAATACAAATACTGAGGTAGAAAAAGAAACAACAATCAAACGAATATGTAAAAAAAACACAACTATACAGAACAAATCATTATGTACAAATTACAAACAAAAACAATAAAACAAGAACATGCAAATCTAATTAAGAGAAAAATTGCAAATTGTTTAAATTTTTAATGTTGCAAAATTAGTGTTTTAATTGAATGTATGATTGAATCCTTTTTAAAAACTTTTGTACTATGTATTGTTTTAGATGTTCTATTTTAATTTATATTGTAAGCCACTTTGAGTCCAACTGGGGAGAACTGCAAGATATAAACCAAATAAAGAAATAAAGAGATATTCATTTCCACTTCTAAAAATGGGTTTCCTCACAGTTGGAAAACAGGTTGGAAAGAATGATAGACTGCTGAGAATTTTGTTTTACTTTCTGCTGATATTCCAACATCTCCAGGTACTGTGCAATAATTATTCTGAAGAGAAAAACACATGGGTTTTTCAGTGAAGAGACTTTTTCTGCACACACACACACAAGAAGTTTCTTCAGCAGAAACATTACACAGGAAACCTGTGAATTGTGTGTGTGTGTGTGTGTGTGTGTGTGTGTGTGCAAAATCCCACATTTTTCTTCACAAAATAATTCCTGCATAATACTTCAGGAAGTTTGAATACGGGGAGAATATCATGGAAGAATGTTTGCTTTGTGCCACAGTAGGAAGAAAACCACCATAATTATTTGTCCTCATGTGTGAAGATGAAATGGTCACTCAGCACAAGTATCCTTTCCTAATCTTCATGCAGTTGCTGTCAGCCCTTCTCTTGTGCAGAGCAAGGTGACCACCACAGGAAGCAGATGCTTGGAGTCGACCGTTTCTCCTGAGCTCCTTGGCTGTTCCATTCCATTTGAGGACAGAGCTGCACCACACAAGCTGTCTTGGGGCTTCTTTCACTAACATACTGCTGCAGTATTTCCGAGGATGCTGTTTCATTAAGAGTCCTGAGGTAAGATTGCAACTGTTTGTTCGGTCAGCTTCTGCATATGGACTAAGAGGAAGATGCCCTTGATCTCAGGCATTAAAATCTCTTTGGGAGAGCCAGCTTGGTGTATTGATTTGAGCCCTGGACTATGACTTTGAAGACCCAGGTTTGAAACCCTGTTCAGCCGTGGAATCTGGGGTGACTTGGGCAAGTTGCGTTCTCTCAGTCTCAGAGGAAGGCAAAGGCAAACCCCTTCCAAACAAATCTTGCCAAGAAAATCCATGATAGGGTCACCTTAGGGTTTCCATAAGTCGAGTTGCGTAGGTACATGGGGGTGGGGAGGAAGGCTATTTGCCCTGGGTGGCAGTGTTTTTGGGGCGTCCTGACCCACAGCCACACCCTCATGCGCCCTGGCCACGCCCCCACGCACCACAGCCCTGCCCCCATGCACAGTGGCCACACCCCTCACACTGTAGCCCTGCCCCCTCCACACACTCCAATCTCCACCACTGCATAAGTCAGAAACAACATGAAAGCATGTAACAACAACCCCCATAGAGAAGAGATGTCCAACACACACAACAATACCCAGATGTTTTTTGACAGTAACAAAAAAAAAGCTACTTTTTTCTTTAGAAGTTCAGTTGCTCTGCTGAAATTAGATAATGCAGCATCTGAGGTGGAGGAAGGCATATTTCCTGCCTTGCTTTAAAGCAGAATTGTGCTTCCAGAAGGGTAATTCTGCTCTAAAACAAGACATCACTTCTTCACTTGTATGAAGAACTGCTGTTTTGGTGGTGAGAAGGAGGTCTTGGAGGGGGGAACTAGAAGGCTTCAAGAAGTCACAAGTGCCTCATAGGCTGTGTGTTGCCCAACTCTGTTGTAGAAGGTATATAAAATTTCACTTAATTTTACTCATGGCCTGTATGGTGCACTGAGAACAGGTCATCAAAAGCAGGATCTCATTTGCATGAGACCTGTAGTCCAGTGATTCTCAAACTTTTTACACTTGTGACACCCTTTACATCTATATGAGGATGTTGCATGTCCTCCACCTCACATCACGTCCCCCCATCCATGTCCTACCCTATGCCTCTCTAGCCTTCTCTTTCTCACAGGTCCCTCATGCCACATGTGCACTCTGTTTTAAGACTGAGTTTTCATGGTTACTAAGGGTCATGTGCCTGCTGCATTTGAAGCTGAGTGGGAAAAGCGTAAGAAAATGGAAGCTGGGTTTTGCTATGTTCAGGGCTGGAGGAAGGCATGATGGGGAAGACACTTTGTGATGGTCTTTCACAGAGACTAGTCAATCCTCACACATACAAGCTTGCCTTTCTTTTTCATATTTGCTATACTTGCATGCTAACTTTTTTTGCCTTATCCCCCCCTTGAGCAACTATCTGCCCCCCATTAGGGTCCCATCTCACAGTCTGAGAACCACTCCTGTAGTCCAAAAAGCTGCCTGGAGATAATTCATGGAACTAGCCCAGTACTGTATGTTCTGGCAGTTCTCAGAAACTGACATTGTTGTCCAAAAAGGATTTAGCTGTAGTCCAAAAAGCTGCAATCCAAAGAAGTAACTTTTCTGCATTCTTGGTGTCATAGTACAGAAAGGTAACTTTTTGCATTTAGGGTAAATTTAGGATTAAAACATAAGAGTAAGAGCTGCTGAGTGGATGGATACTCCTCTAAACTTTGTCCATTGTGTAAAGGGATTTGTCCATTGTCCAACTTCATCTATTGTGCAAAGGGATTAAAATTAGTAAAAGAAAGATAATTTGCCTTTCTTTGCCATTACTGTGACTTCTGGCAAATTTCCAGCATGAAAGCAGGTCTCATATCATAGTATTGAAAGACTCCTAAAGCACAAGAGTAAGACTGTGAATTGAATAATTTTATTCTACTTTTTCTCTTGTGCCAGCAGGTATTGAGCTTGTCACAAAACACAGTGCGTGGTTTATTGTGGAAAAATGTGAAAGTTTGCTCTTGTCAAAGCCTCATCCAGAACTGCCTGGCCACATGAGAATCTTTACAGAAAACAGAAGGGGCATATCCGCCATGTGGCAATTTGTAATTTTCTCACTGAAAATTGCCATCCGTTTTATTGCGAAAGTACCTTGAGGTAACAATAAACTTAGGGAAGGAACCTGTTGGCTAAGGACTGAATCAGAAAAAGAACAAGCCAAATATTATGTGGCAGAACAGCTTCTTAAGGGAATCGATATAAGCCTAATTAAAGGAGTCATTTAAAAATTAAACAATAAAAGTGGGAGCCCAGGAGGAACTTAACAATGAGGAAAAAAGCAAGAGAAAGCAGGCGGGGGGGGATGTTCTCCTATTGCCTTTCTTTCCATGTTGCCCTGCTCCATTCAGCCTCTTTCTCTCACACATACATCTGCATACACTGAGAGTGGTCTGACTACAGAACCCCTCCACTGGCCTTGGTCACAGGCCACTCCTCCCAAATACATATTTTCTCCCAAGCAGTGCATGTTGGTGCTTTCCATGCTACTGGGGCAATTAATCCATTCCAGGTTTTAGTGTAAACTTTAAAAGAGTGATCCGGGGAATCCTATCTTCAAAATAAGTTTAGCACCTTGGATATCACCTTTAAAGTCTGGACTAAAACCAGGAGCAGATTCACTACCCAACTGACATGGAAGCCACCAGCTAGTCCTGCCATCAAGTTCATTCATAATCTCTCTCTTACATACCTCCACCAATCAAGATGCCTGTATTATATTTTCTCTGGAGATACACACACACACACACACACACACACACACACACACACATTTTCCTTAGGGTACACATTGATGTACACAGTTTAGCTAACTCACATTTTCCCCATTGATTAAAGTGTGTTTGTGCATATCTTCTCATGTGTTTGCATTGCTGCTTGCATTTTAAAACACCAGCATTGTTTTGTTCTCACTTTATTTCTCCAGAATGTCCTTATAAACCAGTGAACTCTGCAGACAAATTGCTAACATCTCATGATCTTTTATTGAACTCTTCTTCTTTCAGTTTATATAAGCAAAATTACTTTCAAGGTGGCAAAATGTTGTGTTTTAGCTTGTTCTGCTGGGGACCATTTGGCTAAATTGTCTTCGGAATTTCAGCAAAAGCATCTGACCCCACTAGGCTCCTCACTGAATACATTTATGTTTTAGTCATTTTATCCAATATATGTCATAAGCTAGGGTCTTTTCCCTTTGTGTAGCAAATAGTGTGCGTGTGCACACACACCAACACACACAACAAGCACAACAGATCTGTGGTTGATTGATCAGAATGACCCAAACAATCCATTCACTGCTTCCTATAAAAAAAAAAAAAACATGTGGCAAGTAAGCAATCTGAGCCAAAAATTGTTCTCACAAATGTAAAAACTGCTTTGAGACCAATGAAAAACATCTTGCATTCTCACTGGGTGAGGGAAAAATTGTCTAGTTTCTTGTTTTCACATGCAAGTGCAAGACAGACAGAGGTCTACATCCCTGCTTCCATCAATAAGCTAATTCTGCCTGAACAACTCTTAGTGTTTCCTATATATATGCAAAATGATATTCTCCCTAATACATGGGGAGGTGGGGATGTTCAATTCTCTACAGTGCCAAAACACATGAATTCCAGAAAGGGAACTTGCTTGCCAGATGATGTATTTTAAAACTGTTGCCTTTGTCAGCTTAACCTGCATCAGTGCTTTCTGCCTCAGAGATTTGTTTTTGTACTCAGCCTTTTCTTCTTGCAGTGAATAACACAGGAGCCTCCAGAGTTCTGTCAGCTAATAATAAAGCAATAATTTTAATCAGTTTGCTAGGAGAGGCTGTTTCATCTTGTTCATGCATTGTGTTCCAGTGCAAAATATACCAAGGCAAACTTTAGTTTTACATTTCAGTTGCAACCCTTGACACGGTTACAAGGGAATAAGGGCTTACTAAACATAATGGCCTGAATCCTATTGCTAATATCAACTGGAGCAAATCTATAGAATGAATAGGATTTACGTATGTGTTGGTTCACACTGGGTTTTATAAGCACCACCCTGAATTTTACAGCAGCATTTTAGGGAAACTATCTATAGCACTGAACCTATTTTGGGAAGAAGCTGCAGGACCATGGATAGCTCCTGTTAAACTGGGAGTGGCTCCTATAAACCCCAGGCTGGATTCACTGTCCAGAAGTAACAGCCACTTCCCATCTCTGGAGAGATCTCGTTGTCAGAAATTGCCTGCCCCAGTGCCCTTTCTATTTCATAATAACCCTGTAATGTTTACTAAACAGAGCACTAGTGACTGACTGAAAGATATGCAAAGACCACCAAAGCTGAACTGCAGTTTGAAGGCAGGTCTTTCAGAGAAACTGTTGCATATATGGAAAGAAATTAATAGTTAGCAGAGTATGTGCAGAAAAGACCATGCTCACCTTTTATGAGATGGACAGCTTTGTGCCATCTTGGGCCAACGTGCCTCAGCTTGTACACCGGCCTCCCTTTCTGTAACACACTCTCTACTGGTCAGCAGGCTTTTCAAAAATGTGCAAACTCTCCCTGAGTGGAAATCAGCATCACCATGTGGTCTAGATGCAGTATTTTTATTTAATGAAGCTTTATATTTAATATCATTTGATCTTTTTATTTTTTTACTTCACATTAATGCCCTGCAAATGATGTCTCTGTATGTAATGTTTCTGGCCAGTCTCTTCTCTGTTAAATGTAATTCAAAGCCTTCACTGCAAACCCTTCCATTTTACTTCTTTTTAAAAAATCTGTTTGATGCAATTCAGTTTCTGAATCCCATTGCTTAGTGCACAGGGAAAGAAAAAAAATCACAAAATAATCCTCCTAACCATTTCACCTCAAAACCATATCCAGTTTTTTGAACATAATCATATTTGGAATATAGCCATATTAAAAAATATATTCTGGAAAATTACTTTTTTATACTGCAAATCCCAGATTTCTATAGCTAGGATGGCCAGTGGTCACATTGGAGGCTGAATTCTGGGAGCTGTTGTCCAAAAAAAATTATTAAGTAACATTTTGAATGTGGCTAGGGGCCATACTAGCTGGTGGATTTGCAAAGTTGTAGCCAAAATGCATTCAGAGATTTTTGAATGTGACTAATAGCCAGTAAGAGAGCCAGCATGGGTATACTGGTTTGAGTACTGGACTACAACCCTGGAGACCAAGGTTCAGTTCCTCCCTTTGCCATGGAAATCCATTGAGTGACCTCGGGCATGTCACACAATCTCACCCCCAGAGAACCCCACAATAGGTTCACCTTAGGATCACCATAAGTCGGAAATGACTTGAAGGTACACAACAACATTAACAAGATAGCCAGTAGCCATGCTGGCTAGGGGATTCTAAAACTTGTGGTACCCAAAGTAACTTTTCAGCAGAGACTTTTTCATGTGTCTATCCACAGTTATGGTTACCAATCCACAGTTATGGTTACCAATGGATGACTTTAACAGGTGGATTACAGTAGACACCTTCACAGCAGACAATCGTATTAATGGCTGCTAGTTATATAGGCTATATATTACTGACAATATCAAAGACAGTGCAACTCTAAATGCTAATTACTGGAGAACATGGGGCCAGGGATAGTATTGTGTTTATATCCTTCTTGTGGGTTTCCCAGGAGGTGTCTGGATGTTCATAGCATGAAGTGAATACTGGACCTGGTTGGTCTTTTGTTTGATCTGGCAGGGCTCTTTTTATGTTCTTGTCCTCTAGACCAGACTATGCCCACACCAAATCAACTGGATAAAATTCATTCTCACTTTTGTCTCTTATAATACTTAGAGATCAGACCAGGAAAGCAAAACTGACGACTGCAGTAAAGATATGTTGGGATCATATTACCACCAGTTTACCCCCTTTCCATAGTCATTTCTATCGGTGATCTCTGTAGGAAAACAAGAAAAGAAATCCAGCACCAGATTAAGGGGGTAGAGGAGAGGGAAAATGAAATCATTTTTTTAAAAAAACTTCTTCAGATTTATCTCACAGAAGTTTTTTAACCTTACATAACCCACTTGGTTTCGTGGGTGGGTTATGAATTTTTTATCTGTGCTAGAGTAAAATATCACTGCATCTTGAATTCCTAGGTCGAGTCTTTCACTTCTTTGCTTCCTTTCTGCTTGTTACATTAGTGTAACATGACTGAATTCTGAACATGCCTTCTCCAGATTTACTCCAATGAAAACTCAGTGAGGATTCCTCTATCTGTGTCACGTTTAGCCTTTGCTTCCCAGTGCAAACAGTGCTGTTTGTGAACTTGTGTCTGTTCTGTCTTGGAGGAGTGAGGGAGACTGGATTGTTAAGCTGTGTGATACATTTAAAAAAAAAATCTTCAGAACAAAAAGCTAGGTGAATGCTCACCAGTTGTGCTAGGTCTATGGGCAAAAGACTGAGTATCTAGTTCTGCCAATTGCATAGATCCTTGGACATCTATTGGCTAGTGACTGTGCGTCATCACATTGTTTTCTGAACATTTTAAGGTCAATTTGTATACTATTTTTACAAACTTCTCTACTTTTTAAAAAAACGTCTTCACTACTTTCTAAAATAAATCTCTCAAGAGGCCAGGCTCACTATCCCTCTATGTGTTGAGCACAGAAGCATTAATGCTGTTTTTTTAAATAAATAATAAATGAATGTGTGGATTCTGTAACATCTATGCAATCTTTCTGCATAGTAATTTCCCACTATTTTAGGGATTCTGCTTTTTAGTCAGCTATTTTTTAATCTTTATGAACTTTGTGCTTCCCACTTCTAGCACCAAAGCTTACTTATATGTTCCTTTGTTTAGTAAAGAAAGATGGGAAATCAGTTTCTTACAAGGTGCCCACCTTCACTCAAATTATATGTGAGTACATGAAAAGAATCTTGAGGTTTTATTTCAACAGTATGGGTCCTCACTATGAGAGGTGAAGGGTGCAAGGAGTCTTCTGAATGATACAATTACAGAAAGAGTCCCCCTTTTGTTGTAATCTGACATCCACCCTATATAAATTAGTCATGGCAGCCCATATATATATATATAAGTACCAACTGCCCTCAACTGCATCACTTAAGAAAAAGAAAAAACGAAACTTCTCCAAACATACATGCACAAAGCAACCTCAAACTGAGTTTTATCACTTAAGAGAGAATAATAGAGAAAGATTTCCCATTTACTGCAGCTGTTATCAGAGTGGTTTCATCTTGTCAGTTACAATGTAGGCCAGGCACCCCAGAGGCGCGTAGAGGTTTTCTGGTAAACGAGTGGCTTTCTTGATTCTAGTCATCTAAATAGTTATTTTGAAGCAGTTCCACTACTGCAGAAAGAATCACTTTTATTGCCTTTTATCATCTGACCTTCTCAGAGTTCTTGACAATGCAAAATGAAGACACTTCTGGGACCTGAGATCTTCATGCTGAATTTCAGAAATATCTGTAGAGAAGCCTCCTCCCACTGTTTCTAAAGGATACACATTTTAAAAGAAAAGTTCATCCCAATGCACATCTTAGACACTTTTTAAGAGAGAGATAGAGAATACAAATGGAGTAATTGATCCTTGAAGTAGATCTTACAGCATAGGGGGAAAACCTGTGGCCCATGGGCCACCCATTGGTCCCAGAGCCATTTTTTGGTGTCCAGAACTCTCTTTGATGGCCCTGAAGCTTCTCTTCCAAACAATTTGGAAGGCTTCTTAAAGACTCCAGGGGCCTTTTTACACTACAGAATCACTGTACTATAGTTCCACCCATGAAGTCATCCTATGGAATCCTGGGATTTGCTTTGCTGTTTAGGGAGAGGCATTTAGAATTCTCAGCCATAAAGTTCTAATGCCTCACCAAACTACAAACCCTAGGATTCCATAGGATGCAACCATGACAGTTAAAGTGGAATCATTGTGCTAGAACTGTGTGGTGTTAAAGGGTTGACAGTGCAGTAGTTCTGCATTAAGACTATTATTCTCTCCTAATATTTCCCTCCTTATGTGTTTTACAAAACTGGAACTGGGCCTCTGACCACCTCACATTTTGTTTTACAGGGATGGTGTGACATGAAGTTAGTCCTGCTGGGGTGTGGGGAGGAAAAAATGGATCTTGGATATCCACAGTTTGCACATCCTTGATCTACAGGAAGCTATTCATTTGGAATTTGGTTTTTTCTGCAACTGCTCAAACAAAGCCTACAATTAAACCAAACCATATGTTAAATATCTTGGGTGCAGTTGACACTCCCTTTCTATTTTTCACTCTTGGGTCAGCAGATGGCACTTTCATCCAGACTGGGACCGTCACACAGTTTATGACTCCCATTACTGTTTCCTCCCTAATCCTTCCTCCATGTGGAGCCTTCGGTCATTTCCACACTACACTCTTACAGTGCGATTATTCCACTTTCAACATCCTATGGAATCCTGGGGTTTGCAGTTTAGGGAGGGGCCAACCCCTCCATAGGATGTTGAAAGTGGAATAATGGCGCTATAAGAGCATAGTGTGGAAATGACCTTAAAAAGGTGAGAGATAACTGTTGGAACTGATGTGCACTCCCTCCCCTCTCTTAACAGTTGTTTTGGCTATATTTGGTTTTAACCTATGCCATAAGCCACTCTGACTATGGGCTTACAGTCCTGATAGCTGACCTAACACACTAGCTGGAGGCAGGATATAAATTAAATACATAAATAAATTAAACATCTTCTACGGGGGGTTGTTGGGAAGACCTGAAGGAAGGCTGTAAAACCCTTCCCACAGGCAATGGTTGAGGTGCTTACCTCATACTCAGGTAGTTACTTGAGAGCTGAAAAGAAAAAGAACTGCCTTTAACACAGTGAGTAGTTTAGCTCCAAGAAACACTGAGCAAAACTGACATAAATGTCATGAGTACTCAGCTGTCAGAAACTGAGTAAAAAGATCACTCCCACTTGAAACCCTGGGTTGTTCATATATGATTGACTAGTTTCTTAAAGGACCTGATTACCCAAGGAGTCAAGAAGTTTCTTGAAGTTTAGGTTATTATAAATTTCTGGTTCTCTTCCATCAAACAATGAAACAAAGGACTCTTCCTGATCAGCCTTGGGATTTGGTGGGAGTTGTAATTGTACTTACCAGGCTTTTTAAAAAAATCCATATGACATTCTTCCTATGCTAGTTTTTTTTCCTTCCGAAATGCTGGTACTAGCTACAACTTGTTAAACCCACTGGAGGGAGTGGGGTTTTTTCCCCCACTTGACACAGCCCCAGAAATCCCATGATAGATGTGCCTTAGGGTCACCATAAGGCAGAAATGACTTGAAGGCACACAATAACAAAAAAAGTCTGGGAGTTTACAATACAGAACAGGGTAAATATCACAAATCTGCATCCATTGCCTCAGTTTCCACTGTATTTTCAGTTGTCCCACTGATAATGTTTTGAATGGATGGTGCCTGCTCACATAGGGTCTCCTGACCTGCCTTCTTTCATTACATTTTCACTTATCAGATTAAACTTTTTTCTTCTTCTTCCCCTCTGTATCTTTTCAGTGTTATAGTACTCAAGTGGTATATCCTTGTGTCACTTTGACACTATGATTATACAAGAAATTTTTAAAAAGAAGGAAATTGGAAATAGAAAATAAAAATAATGTGCAGGTGTTGATACCTTTCAGTTACCAGATTAATAGCTTCTTATTTTTTTTAACTCTCTTCTTCTTTGAGTTATGGTGCGAAAGTGGTATGGCCTTGTATCACTATAGTACTATGACTATATAAATATACTATTTTTAAAAGATTTAGAAATAGTAAATGGAAATAAGGTACAAGACTGGGAATGTGGACACTGGGAGAGGAGAAAGCACAAGGAAGTATAGAATTCATGAAAGGGAGATTGGGCCTGGAGGGAAACTCTGCCCACACCACATAAGACTTTTTAGATTGCATATTTATTGTGCTATGATTCCATTTTAAGTAGCATGATTGTGTCTTATGGAATCCTGGGATCAGCAGTTTAGAGATTTAGTTTCCCACATTATGACCTGGCTAGCTTATTCCCCACCCACAGTCGTGCCAGATATTTCTGTTTTGCTGTTTTTAAGCAAACAGGCACAGCCAGAGAACATGAAGGTGGCCTCTTTGATACTGCACCATTATAGCAGTTTGATATCACTTTAACTGCTGTAGTGATATCCTGCAGAATCTTGGGGTTTGTAGTTTGGTAATGCACTGTAGCTCTCTGGCTGAGAATTCTAAATGGTTCACAAAACTGTATATCCCAGGATTCTATAGGATGAAGCCAAAGCACTGAAACTGGTATCAAAGTGCTAGAACTGTGTAGTATGGAAGAGACCAAATAGTATTATGTCCATTTTGTCCTCACAAAGATATTTTCAGATCAGATGATCTGATGCTCAAGGCTTTTCCAGCCAAGGAGACAGGCAATCCAGGGGCAGTCAGAATCCATGAGCTCTTGTGCTTACACAAAGTGGAGCTTCTTCTTATGAGCACCAAAAGGGTGGCTAGTGTGGAGACTAATTTGAATAGGGGCACCCAGTTAAGCCTCTTCAGACAGCCACCTTTCATAAGTTGAGGAGAGTGGGGTAGAATGGCCGTTTCCCGTTATCATATCTTTTGTAAACACAGCAATACTGGGTTTATGTTTATCTCATTATAATAAAAATTTTAAAATAATGGCCAGAGCTTGGAAAATAGCTTTCTTTCTTTTTTCATAGTTACACAAAACGGATACCATTATAGCTACAATTTAAAAAGTAACTCTTCTTCATGTCACAAAAGTTATTGAAATACTTCAACTTATTTGAGATGTTAGGCACAGCACCAGCTAGAATTTGAGCCATATATCTCCACTGTTTAATAAAGACATTAACTCCCTTAACTATAAAAGTAAGTAAATGTTGCCATTATACTGCAAAAGGAGTGAATTTGTCCTTTATGTAGTTACAATTCTAACTTGATAATAGCTTAATTAACAGGAAAGGAATTAATTAAAGGTAACCATTGATTTGTAATGAGTTATGTCCAGACTTTGATTAGTGATCTGATTAGATCTCAAAAGGGTCAAAGTGTCTTCAAGACTGCTTCTGGTTTTCCATTTTGAGGGATCTGGGATTCCTGGATTTGCTTTTGGATATCAACTCAAGCCATACCCACAATATTATGATAAAACAAAAACAACTAGTGATCAGGGAAAATGGCAGGTCAGAAACTAAATCAAAAACCCTTTGCAATGTCTCCATAATAGCATCTGTCATAATAATAAGCAACAACATTTATAAAACAAACCAAGGAAACTCTTCTCTGACCTCTTACACTTAGTCAAACAGAATTTCATAAAACTATTTTTAAAAGCTTTTTAAAAGCATGCAGAAGTAATGTAGCGATTCCGTAAATGGCTTTGGGATTCGTTCCCTTTCACTAGTGGAATAACTCAGACTTTTACCTAGCACACAAAGTGTTTCTTGGATAATGTGCTTCTCATAGAGTGCTGCAATTATGGTGACAAGGACAGGGGGAATGGGGTACTTATCTTGGCAAGTGGGCCCAGGAGTCATAGAATGGGACTACAATATCCAAAGAAAACTTTTGATGTTGGAAATAACATCAGTCTGGTAAGTAGTTAGCCACATTCATGGCCTGATTTCAAACTCCTAACATGGTATGGCTCCAGATATAGGCCATTTCCACACAGCATCGCTAAAACATAGTAGCTACTGATTGTATTTGCTTCAGGGCCCACGGTTCCACATGACGTCATAGCGATCCAGTAGCCATCCCGTCTAAAAACGATAGCTAGAACACATTTGAACTATGGAAAAAATCTGTTTTGCACCGCCTCATTTGCATATATCCCATATGCTGCCTCAATGCGGAAACGTTAAATGTGCTTTACTGTGCATTAAGAAAATAGCGGCACTGGCAGGAGGCCAATCAGGGTCAATGGGGTGGGGCAAAATGCAGAAGAGACACTCTACTTCAATTCTCATTAATGCTGAGAGGTGCAGAACACGGCATTGCTACTGCGGTTCAAGAGAATCTACCTTAACTACGGAAAAGATTTATGGCGTCTCATGCAGAAAGGGCCTTAGTCTTTGTTTGATCCAAACGAAGTGCAGTTCTAATTCCCAAGTGCTGCACTGTAACATTAAACTAAATTAATCCACCAATAGGACTCTGTTCCAATAAAGAGATACTCAAGACATTGGTTTCTGATTCATCTACAGCCCTGTTGCCATACCACGGTGTGAGCCATGAACATTTTTCATTGTTCTATACCAGGGAGCCTGTGGCCCTCCACATGTTGATGAACTCCCATGAGTCCCTCCAGTACTATTTCTCACTCCAGTGATTTTTTTCCCCTCCAATATGGCTTGAGTCCACAGCAAGAAGCAAAGGGCTAAAAAAATCCTACTCCTCACCTGGCATCTCAGTCTATATCTGACTTGTGTATACACTCCTGAAATTTCCTTTTTTAAAAATTGGCATAGGCCATTTCCACACTAGATGTTATAGTGTTATAGTGCCACATACAGCTCATAGGCTGGACCTTGTTCATGTCATCCATTCCACACTCCATTCAATTTCTTCATCCATTCCACCCTCCATCACTACACCCCAGCTCTTAACATTGCTCTTTAGAAATACATAAGTAAAACATGAGTATTTCCAAAATACTAGAAAGAAAGAGGGAAAAATTAAGGGAAATCTAAGAATGCCTTTGAGACTGATAAATTTTAGCATGGATTTCATAGATTTTTCATGCTAAAACAAATCAGTCATTCTCAAAATGTATACTAACTTCTTCCCCTTCAGCCCACTTTCACCTTCTTTTTCTATTTTCTATGATAAACCAGACTAACAAAGCTGTCTTTTTGAAAAATGAGTAAAAATTAGATTGACAATGTATCAGCCTCATAATTTGCCTTCACCATCTGTGAAGACAGAGTGAAACAGAAAGAGATATTCACCAATCTGGTGCCCTCCAGATGTGTTGGACTACAACTCCCATCATCTCAAGCCAGTATTATCAATGGTCTCTCAATGATCATGTTCGCTGGGGCGATGATAATTTATTCCAACATTCCTGGCAGACATCAGGTTAGAGAACGCTGGTATTCATAACAAGTATTATTAAATCTTCTTTTGCAACCATGTCTGAATGCAGAGGAGACCAACATAAGTTGTCAACAGTTGTATCTTGCTTGACCTCATTGGCTTGGATAATAGAGAGCGAGTATAAAAATTCATCCCTTGGCTCCCTTTATTTGGTTTTCATTACGAAGAAGGAAATGTAGCATTGCTATTGAGCTGTCTGGGTGAGTTGGAGGAAGACAGACTCTACCACATCATCATTAGTATAAAAGTAAATACAGGAAATTAAGCTATCTAATGAAAGTTAAGACATAAAGAAATGAAGCATTAATGGAAGCAAGTTGAAGAGCCATTAAGGCGTCATAAGAAAAACAGCTAGAAATAAGGGAGGGAGAACAATTTATCAAGCTAATCTTTGGTTTCATAGCATTCCTCCTAAGTACTTGTGAGTAAACCTTTAATAATGTACTCACAGTAGCATTTTAGAAATTTGCTTGAAGTTTAGGTGATTATCTGACTACAAGATTAGGCAGTGGTTGCCAGATACTTAAAAGAAAAGAAAACAATTATATCCTGGAACAGCTAAAGAACTGTCATAGTCACATCGATTCTAGTAAGGTATTATTATCATCATCATTTATTTATATAGTGCCTTCTATGTACATGATATTTTACAAGTAAAGCAACCAGCAACAGTGGGTGTACAATCTAAAATATGTATATATGGATGTATATGTATATACATACAGAAACACAAAGAGAAGGAAGGAATAATAGAACCATACAATTCCATTGTAGAATAGACTATCCAGGTACAATACCAAAAATCCAATGTAACATAAAATAAACTGACAAGTACATGTAATCAAACTATACCAAATTATTTTAAAAAAAATTAAACTAAACTTCAAAAAGTAACATAAGACTGAGTAAGTTCTACTGAACTTGCTGGGGATTCCTGTGGACAGACTTGTATTATTAGGCTTCAGTTCTGTACATATTTTCTTAGGAATATGTTTCACTAACTTCAGTGTAGTAAACATGCCCAGGTTTGTACTCCTACAGTAAAAAGCTAAAAATTCCTTTGAGCTCAAGGAATTCCTTTGAGCCCGTAGTAACTATGCTGAATAACATATCCTAAGAAAATAGATATTCACCTAAAAAAAAACAAACTCTTTTCTAGCACTCACAGTCATGTTGAAAAAAACTAACAACAAAAATCTAAAGAACTGGTTTAGGTAGCCTAATAGAATTACTGGTTGAAAGTGGGATATTTTTCTTTAACAAGCAGACCCCCAAATCTATCACAAACTGTAAGCTATATTTCAGAGGAATTTTTAATTTTTGCCAATATTAAACTGGGATAGGCAAATTGGTGCTCTCTAGATTGTTTGTATTGCAACTCCCATCATCTCTGAATATTAGCCATGTTGGATGGGATTTATCATCCCAAACATCTCGTGGATACTAGGTTGCTTGCTCATGTGTTGGACACCCTTTGTGGATTTCTATTTTCTGAAAGAAATGTTTCATACCACAGTAATAGCACAATCCTATACAGGTCAACTCAGATGTAAGCTCCACTGAATTGAACAGCAAATACCCTCAGATGAGTATGTATAGAATTACAGTTTAATCAAAATAAATATGTGGCCATATATTTTTTAAAAAATGAATGCTAACTAACAAAAAAAATCTAGTGGGATAATGTCATGTTCATATTTGTTGTTTGTCATCACATCAGCTTCAACTTATGGTAATGTAATAAAGGAAAGTCATTCAGGAGATCTCCTCATCAGCATCCAGCTGAGGTCTTTCAGACCATGAGCTGCATCTTCCTTCATTGAATCAAGCCATCTGTAATGTGGTCCTCTTCCTTTCCTACTCCTTTTCACTTTACAGCAGTGGTTTCCAACCTTTGGCCCACCAAGTGTCTGGGACTTCAGCTCCTAGAATTCCTGACTGTTAACCAAGTAGCTAGGGTTTCTGGGAGTTGAAATCCGCAACACCTGGAGGACCAAAGGTTCAACACCGCTGCTTTACAGCATCATCTTTTCCAGTGAGTAATGTCATCTTGTGATGTGTCCAAAGTATGATAACATCAGTGTACTCATTTTGGCTTCTAGTGAGAGCTCAGAACTAATTTGGCTTTCTGACTCCTATGTAAGCTGGACAGCAAAGAAAACTGACAGGAAGGAAAACCAACTCCTTTCAAATGTGGTGCAGGACAAAATTATCTGGATACCATAGACTGCCAGAAAGACAAATAAATGGGTCCTGCTCATATAGCCCAACAAAATTTAAAGGAGTTCTTTCTAGGAAAAATGCATGGACATCCCATTAGTTGACCTCAAAAGGGTGATATAATTCTATACAAGTCTGCCCAAAGTCCAGTGGAGTTTAGCAGCATTTATTCCTAGGTAAGTGACTGTGCAATTGCAGTCCTAATAGCTGATCTGACACACTAGCTGGAGGGGGAATAACCCAATTTTTGAAAGAAGTAGAAGTCTCTGATCTATGGAATACCTACTCCCAGGAACTGTTAGAGAATGAACCAAGAGATTTCCTTTAAGGTAAAGAAGGACATCATTCTTTACCATTCGATGAGTTTATTTTCCAAGTTAAATGAAAACTGGCCATACGTTACTTTAGGCCGGACTATATAACAATAATATGTGTTAGTATTATGTAAGCAGTTTCAGCATTACTGAAAATGAATATGGCACTAATACATATAATGAAACAATGGAGGGCTCAATATTTCCTAAAATGACACAGTCCATTACTGAGATTCTGCCAGAAGCAACAAGAATATCAATTCACTGGAAGTTTCTTACTTAATACTTTACCCTTATTTCCTTTCTTACATCAAAAAGACCCTCACCTCCTTCCCTTTTGCTTCAGTGTCTAGTTCTATGCGGAGGTTAACTTTAGCCTTCATGGTACATTGCACAAGACTGAGGTCAATCCAAACTCTAGGTATGACAAGTTGATCTTGTAAGGATCACAGGAAAGAATTTGGGATCAGTCTCATCTTCTGCTGGCCAGTGGTTTCCTATTCCTGTACAAAACATGAACCATTGTTCTTTTCCTGTTACCTCTCTTATGATGCCTGTGCTATCACAGAACTGTTCACTGAGACAAATATTTTGTTGCTTCCTTTAGGTTCCAGGTATAATGTCCTAAAACGATTTCTCAAAATGAAGTTATGCATTTAGTGATCTACATGCTGTGAGTTACAATATTACAATATTGTACATTGCAGTATAGTACTGTCCCTGTCCAGGATTTGAACCACATAATTCCATTCCTTCTCCTCCTCATTTTCTGTCCTCCTCAACCTGCTCCCAACAGTTGGTCAACTTTCTGGATCCATGCTTAGTACAGTCAAAGTCCTTCAATGCATGTTAGATTTTTTTTCTCAGAGTCCTTCCACCTGCCATTCCCCCCCCCCCCGTTGCTTTTTTTGTGTTTCTGAAAAAAACCCAGACTCTTCAACTTGCTTATGTGAGGATGGCAACTTTTGGCTAAATAAGCAATGGTATTCTTCCCTCCTACCCTAAAATTCTAGTGAGTGCATACAAGAGGGACTTGCAATTAAATACCTGTGTCATCATAGGCTCCAGTTATCCCAGTTTGACAGGGACAACCGCAATACCTATACTTTTTAGCTGCTTTTAAAATGGTCCCAGTTCTTGCTCCTACTCCCACATTCCCCCTTTGTCTTCAGTTTATTTCAATTGCTGCAAACAGAGTTTAAAGTACAAAAGCAATGTCCAGTCATGTTATTCAGTTGGGGACAAAAAGAGAGGAGTGGGCAGAATCTTGCCCTTCCCAGGAGACTCAGGCAAAAGCAGTCTGCTGTATCCTCTCCTAGCAAGTGTGTTCTTTCTCATTAATAACTTTTGCCCTCTTGAGCACACTCTGAGGTTTCTTGGCCATCAGTCATAGTTTTTGTCTCTGAAATGTTGGGGAGGGGGAGTAGATGACATCACAAAGGATTATCCTAGGTTTTATAATTTGGCCTTGAAATTTCAATGCCTGGGATTGTCCTGACCTGGCAACCCTAATTAGATGCAGTAATAACTTCATGTAGTCATCCAAAATAAGGAAATCATATTGCTACTAGTTTCAACTAAAGCTTGCAGGCAGCTTATTAAAATTAATGATACCTGTAATGAGTTCCTTCTGGGGCCAATAAAGGCATTAATTTCCATTCACTGAAAGGTGCAACCTCTGGTAAGAGGATTTTGTTTTTGTGCAATGAGTACGATTTTACAGGGGGAATGTGATTAGTGTTGCTGCTTACCTTACAAGGTGAAAGGGAGGTGTGTCTGCTCTGAGTTCTAATGTGAGTTTTCTTATGTAACATGGAATAGTAAAGTCTCAAGTTGTCATCTTTCATGTTTGAATCAATATCTTAGTCAAAGTTTACCTTCTTGTAAGCTTAACTGGCTACTGAAGAAGAAATCAAATTCAGCATTGAACATGCCTTCAAATCATATGGAAATAAACAGTGCATACACCCGGACTGCTGAAAAGACGAACAATTGGATCCTAAAGCAGTCAAGCCTGAACTCTCCCTAGAAGCCAAGATGACTAAACTGAAGCTGACATACTTTGGCTATAACATGAGAAGACATGACTCAGTAGAAAGGACAATAATGGTTGGTAACAGTCATGTAGGGATGGGAGGGGACAGCGAGGCGGTTCACCCCAGGTGGCAATGTTTTAGGGGCATCCCAGCCCTGGCCACGCCCCCACACACCGCAGCCACGCCTGCATGCACAGTGACCATGCCCCTTGCACTGTAGGCCTCCCTTCACCTCACACTCCAAGCTCTGCCACTGGTTGGTAAGTTAGAAGGTAGTAGAAAAGAGGAAGACTGCATTAGAAATGAATAGATTCAATCAAATAAGACAAGTCTTTGAACCTGCAAGACCTGGGCCCTTTTTGCACCTTACCTTGTTCCGATGTTGTCACGAGGGGATCACGTGAGAAGCCTCTTGCAAGAGGCACTCGCATCCCCTCCACTTCCCCTCCACACCAGCTCTGTGCTGGGCGGAAGAAAGTATGAGGGCTCCGCCCCTTCCTTCCTTCCTTCCGCAGCGCAGCCGGGTACTTTTCCAGGCTGCGCTGGGAGAGGAAGCACGCTGGCCGCGCATCTGGAGGCTCCACACATAAGGTAAGTGCGAGTGGGGCACGCGAGGGACGTGTGATCATGCATCATTTTCAGCAACGAGCCGAAAATGATATATCATGCGATTGCTGCTGAATGGCCTCAGAAGTGTCATGCGATTGCGAGGACATCATGTGGAATGGTCCTCGCAATCCCACAGCACTCCCGAGGCCATTTTACAACAGGACTGGAGTGCAAAAAGGTTATGAGTCTTGGAAGTCTCTCCTCCATAGAGTCACCATAAGTTAAAGTCAACTTGACAGCAATTAACACTAACAACACAACACCTTGAAACCAGAACCTAGCATGTTGACTTCTAAAAAGCAGTATTTTGCTTTTTATTTAAGTGGGTTGTAGTCCATGAAAGCTTATATTAAAATAAACCAGTTAGTTCTAAAGGTGCCATGAAGGTGCATGAGTGCCTCTTCGGCGCAGCAGTGAAATAAATTCTTCAGTATTCTCCTCTCTACACACCTCTAGAGAGTGAGTTATTGAATTGTTCCACAGAATGTGTGCTGGCAGGAACATTCTGGAGTATCTAGAACTGAAGCCATTCCAGAAGTGCCTGCCAGTATACTTCCTCTGGAGCCATGCCCCATATTACTCCCTAGTACAGAGTGGGGAAACAACTACTGAAGAAATTTCTTTCAACTTCCCACCCTAGTCATACTAGAACTGAAGCCACTCCAGAAAGTGTCTGCCATAAAACTTCCTGTAGAGTTTTCAAAGAGATAGTCATGTTGCAATCTTTAGTATAAAAAAGGAAAAGAAAAATTAGTTTCAGTGCACCTTTAGAACTGATTTATTTCAGTATATGCCGTCATGGGCTACAACCAAACCTTTTAAAAGTAGCACTGATTTCTGGTTTTAAGGCGATAGACATTGATTATTTCCTTTATGATGAAACATGAAGTTCAGAAATAATGTTTGATGCTGAATTCGATTTGTTTTTTTCACTAACTGGTAATGATTACAACAAAGTAAACCTTACTAAGATACTGATTCAAGCATGATAGATGACAATTTGATGTTTTACTATACCATGTTACATAAGACAACTTGTATTAGGGTAATGTAGCATGACATTTAATTTTTTAAAAAAAAATGCTCTCATTTTTAGATCAGTTGCTCATTTTCAGTTCAAATGGAACCTGCTTCAATGAGAATATTCATTCCCTGGAGCAGTTTCTGTATGTATGAATGAAAGATGGTTATCTCATTCTCAGCAGCATGCAGGATGATTCAGAAGTATAAACTTAGAGTAGCTTGGTTTTCAATTATCAAAAAGATTCTGGAAGAAAAGATTGCAGAGATTTCTGTTAGCTAGCTGTCCCCTTCTGTCAATCACATATGAATCTAAGAAGAGCTCTGCTGGATTGGACCAAACAATCATCTAGTCCTTCTATTCACACACTGGTCAATCTGAAGCCCATTAAGTAGGATGTAAGCACAACAGCACCTCTCCACATTATGAGACTCATATTCTCCAGCAGCAGGCATGCAGAGGACTGTTGTTTCTCATGTGTATATATGTGCCTTCAAGTTGCCTGTCAACTTAGGGAGACACAATGAATTTCACAGGGTTTTCTTAGGCAAGGAATACTCAAAGGTGGATTTGCCAGTTACTTCCTCTGAAATATATCCTACAGCACCAGGTATTCATTGGCAGTCTCCCATGTAAGTACTAATCAGGGTTGACCCTTCTTAGCTTCCAAGATCATACAGGATCTGGTGCCTATGGGCCCTACTTTAGCTTCTGGTGGTGGTGGTAGTGGTGGTTGCTGTTATTGTATGTCTTCAAATCATTTCTGACTTATGGCAACCCTAAGATGAAACTATCATGGGTTTTTCTGAGGCTGAGAGTATGTGATACCTCCAAGGTCTCCCAGTGGGTGTCCATGGCTGAGTGGGGAATTGAACACTGGTCTCCAGGATTGTAGCCCAATGCTCAAACTATTACACCATGCTACCGCAGTATATATCCATCAGAATATGACAGCCATACCCTCCATTAATTTATCTGTCCCCTTTTAAAGATTTGCCAATTGGCATCTATCTCCATATGGAGAAATGGATATAGATGCTTTCAAACTTTTTTTTTCCACATTGTTCTGTAACACCAACTATGGAATAGCATCCTCTTAAAGGGCCAATTTGGGCTAGTATTCCTGTCATTCCAGCAACAAGTAAAAACATGGCTGTTTAATAATACTTTTGAAGAATGGTGGATCTCGTCCAAGTTTGCCTATGCGAGTGGTTTCAAGTTGTCTTCAGTTGTTTTACCTGCTTTTTAATCTGTCCTGTTTGTTCTATGTATATAAAGCTTTAATGCATGTTTAACCTTTAAATTATTCTTATTTTTAAGATTGTCAGGATTATCCAGATTTATTTCCTGTACATCAACCTGACATCCTCGGATATAGGGCAGAATATAAATATTTGAATGAATGAATGAATGAATGAATGGGCATACCACAGCACGAGAGCTACAAGGTACTGCTCCTGGCTTAAAGTCAAGCATAACAAGGGTACTCTGAATCTTTTCGGATATCAGTCCCTCTTATTCTTTCTATGCTGGAGATGCTTTCAAATGGGTTTCATGACTTCTAATAAAATGGCTGACTGCTCTTTTTCCCACCTGAGTGCTCCTCTAACCTGAATGCAAGCAGCATATCTATGAATGTATTATTCTGCCTTCTTGCTGTATTTACACATCTAACAGTACAAATCAAGATAAGTTGAGCATCTTCCTTAATAAAGGCTGGGAATACAAAGGGCTACAGGTAGAACTCTGGCCTGATGCATTGGACTACCGTTCTCAGTCTGATTTAAATATCCAGACTACTTAGATAGTGAGCCAGTATGTAGTTGAGTTGTTTGAGTATCAGATGAGATTCTGGGAAACCAAGGTTCAAATCTCTGCTCAACCATGGAATCTTGCTGCCTGAACTTGAGCAACTCACACTGTCTTGCTGTGACAGATTCTGCCTCAGTGCAGAGTTCTCTGAAAGCTCACTGTCAGTACATTGTCAGTTTATTAACTGAGCCACCAAGAATGACCCTTAGACAATGGTGTCCGTGACCAGAGTGTAGATACACAAATTTTAAATGGTGGAGGCAATTCTCAACAAATCAATATCATTCCCTTGCTTATCAAAGCTTTGGTAGATAAAATCAATTGCAAAAAGAGAGCTACCAAGTTATAAGTAGCACCATTAAGCTTTAGTATTCATACCAATACATAGTTATGCAAGTAGGTCTCCTATGTCCATGTAACAAAATACAAGTATAGTAGAATTAATACTTCTTGTGCAAGCCATAGCAAAATATTAGTGAAGTGGAGTTATAGTTCTCAGTATACCAACCAGATCTGTACCTCAGGCTAGATACAGATCTTCCCACAAAGAAAAACTGTCCGTCCGTGTTCCGGTTGGGACGTTCTATAAGGTTGCCATCACACATATGCATGGTTTTACCTGCATCAAAGACACATCTCCCCAGCTTTGATAGCCCCCAAAGCCTATATTTCAATACCTGGTAATAATAAGATATCTATACATGTTCCTATTCTTTATAAGACAGAATGTAAATGTATGGGCCTACTTAATATGTGCATGCAGCTAGATAGACTAATTGGCTTGGTGTTCTTTGTATGAACCATAGACACTTGTTGACTCAACTTCTATGGATGAGTTTGCTTACTCAGTATTTGCAGTACTAAGCGTGGACTACTGTCCAGTTCCCCTTTTTTATTATTTTTGATGAGGAAGGTCATATATCCTTTCATTTATTCTCTTGGCAGGAAGTCCAGTTGAGCTTGGTTGAGAGAAAGGGTAGTTCTTGGTTTCATGTTTTTGTGACTGTAACAGGCTATGAGTTTTCCCAAAGAATTTTCTATCTTAGGTCATCCCAATTGGGCAATATCTGCCACACCCTAAGAGAAAGACAAATATCTTTTTTTTTTTGCCTAGGAAACTCTATGATAGGGTTGCCATAAGATGAAGTTGACTTGACAACATGCTAAGAACAAACTACTTAGATGAAATGTTCCTTTTCTTTCTTAGATGTATCATGATGTTTCCACCTTTATATTCATAGATTGCTTTTCACCTTTTCCTCCCCCTTGTGGAAGTAGACGTATCCCATTATGCCTATCCTGATCCTTTCCTCCCTCTTCATCTGTGCAGACATTTTGTTATTCCTGCTCTCCTCCTCCTCCCCTTAGGCTTCACCTGGGACTGGCCAAAGCTCCCCCACTAAGGCAGGAAACAAGTGGTAGCTCCCCATTTGCACCGATAACCAGTGTTGCATTTAAGTCTTTTACTTGTCTCAAGTCAAGTCTCAAGTCTCTACCTTCAAGTCTCAAGTCCTTGCAAGATACTTTCAAGTCAAGTCTCAAGTCTGGGAGCCAAATTTAACAGAAAAAAGGAGGTGGTGGGGATAGGGTTTAAAGCTTCAATAATCAGAAAATCAAAAGCCCATACTGTCACTCCCTTTCCCTCTTGCCTCAACAATGCTTCAGACAGACTTTAACATTTCCTATAAGGGTTTCCTTTAAAGGTTTAAACTTTAAGGGAATGCAACATAGCTAGCTGGGTGGCTTCCTCACGAGTAATCAGGATTTGATTTAAATCTCCAGACCCATAGATTCTGGCCTTTCACTTCTTTGATTCTAAGCCTCCTTTACTCTCCCCTTGCTTCAGCCAGATTTTAAACCCCTCCAGATCCACTGATTCCTGCCTTTTACTCCCTCTGACTTCCAAGCTTTCTTTACTCTAGACCAAGTCCTTCACTAAAAAAAGACAAGTCTCGAGTCTAGTCGAGTCAATCTATGATTTATTGATGAGTCAAGTCCACATCAAGTCGTCGAAGCGACTTGAGTCAGATTCGGGTTGGAGTCAATCGACTCGAGTCTACATCACTGCTGATAACAGAACAAATCCCATTTCCAGAAGGAGGAAGTGGAGATGAAGGGAAGATGTCCGACTGCTGGAGAAGAAAATTTCAGCCGTCCATTCATCCATCAACTAGATGCCTGTCTGAGCAGCCAATGCCCTTCCAGAGAGACATCATTTCCCAGCAGCCTAATTTGCAGCATCTTGGAAATACTTTGATTGGGGTGCTGCCAAGTTGAAAAGGTAGGTTTTGAGGGTGGCATCATCAGACATAGCTACAGTGGCAGAGCCCTATCATCATAGTTTTGTGTGATGACGCCTGATTTTGTCCCAGACCTTAGGTTTCTTCCACAGTCACAGTATTTGATAGGCATGTGCACCAACCACCAGATCAGGTTCAAATCTTGGTTCGGCAATTTTTAAAAAGAATCCAGTTCAACCTGGGTCAATTCAGAGGCTGTCTGATTCAACCCAAGACTCAAATCCTTGTCCTGAGATGCAGAAAAATATAGGGCCATGCTTTTCAATGACTGACACAGAGACGACCACTAAGAAACTCTTTCTCTTGTTACCAACCTCTGGGCTGAATGAATGAAACTCCATGGCTCACCTTAAGGCAAATGTGAGCTTCCCAGATGTTGCTTGATTCCAGATTTTGCTGGACTGCAAGTCCCAGCATCCCTTATTATTGAGTATGCTGGCTAGGGCTGAGGGAAGTTGCAATCCAATAATATCTGGATACACACATTTGCCTACTCATGCCTTAAGATATGAGTAGGTACATAAAGTCATAATCCAAAGCATTTTATTCAAAGGAAATAACTTTTGATAATAAATACAATGTGCAGGAAAACTGGAAATGACTGGAACAGCTTCCACAGTGAAGCTTGTTACGAATACATCAAAACTGTGCTCCTTCTAAACTAAACACATTATTCTGAATATGACGATCTGCCAGTAAAAGCACAAAGCTGCTAAGCAGTACATGTTTCTGTCTAATGGCTGGAGCTATATGCAACAGAAAGAGTATTTTGAGACTGTGATTTGCAAAGCCCTGCCTTGTAATTAAAACCCTTGCTTATTTTAGATCTCTGTTATATGGAATAAATGTAGGTGACAGAAAGAAAATTTGGTCAGCAACCATCATCTCAGTGTCCCATATATCAACTTGGAGGCACAGGTGTACGAATTGTCATTGCATGGCTGTAACACAAAGAAAGAGTCAATCAAAATATTTTTCAACACACTGAAAATCCAGATGTAATATCAGGAAATGAACCTGAATGTTCTCCTCTTTGAAATATGGAAAGTGTGTTGTCATTATCGAGTTTTGCATTTCAAAGCTTTTTTTTAAAAATTAATCAATTCACCAAGAAACCTTCTTGGACCTTGTAGGTAAGAATATGAATTATTTCCTTCCAAGTTCAAGAATGTGAGACTGTGAAGTCACACATGGTGATATTATTACTGACCCAACAATGATGACAGTGCGAAGACCTAATAGGATTCTGGCAGGTCAAACTTGAAAAGGCTTGTCATAGTTGCAGTAGAGAAGAGAAGAGACTTTTCAGTATTCAGTGTATGGGATGATGTTCCAAATATGTTGCATTCAGTGAGAACGACTCTCATTCATTAATTAGAATGGCCCCTCCACTTCTGTGACGGTTCAGGGTGCAGAACCCTCACGAAAGTAGAAAAAATACAAATAACTCCCCTCGCTTCCCCTCCCATTCCCTTCCAGTACTCCCCCTTTCCTATCCCTCTACAAAACTAAAGGGACTGGGGGATGGGGAAGCCTCACACAAGCCTTCCTTTCCCCCTCCAGAGCTCCCCCACTTCTAGTTCCCAAGCAAAATGGAAGGGAAGGGGTGGGGGAAGCCTCACGTGAGTTCTCCACACCCGGGCAAAATGCATGGGAATGGGAGGAAGAGAATGGGGATGGAGGAGGCACACATGCTTGCAAATAATTAAATTCGCTAAGGCCAAACTGGCAAATGTGAAGGGAGGACTACTTATATTTGGCTCAGTTCTTAATGCATGTCATTATTACTAAGTGATGCCTTACTAACTGAGTGCTGAATTAACCCTCCTGCCCAGGATGAGACATACTAAGTCCTGAAAACTGTGGAATCCACATAGACATAGACCTTCAAGGTAGCAATTCTGCTTTATGAACAATTTGCCCAAACTGAAGCTATTTGGCATATATGGTTAAAAAAAAAAATCACCAGTCAAAATAAGAAGTCTCCCAAAACATCCATTGCTGTTTGCTGTTGGGATACTTTTTTCTCCTAACCAAAGTCATACCTTTGACATTTTGCAGATGAAAAAGGGGACACATTTGGCCAAATAACACTGGAGAGTAGTCAAGATGGTAAAAGTTACTAATAAGGAAAACCACAAAATTTAGGAGATGCTGCAGCAATTTGCTTTTCCCTGAGCCTACTGGGAAGAGTATGATTCCACCTCATCCTCTCCTCTCCTTTATGCTGAGTTAACTGAGCACCAACTACTTTTGCACTTTGAATTCAGTTTGCAGCAACTGAAGTAAGCAGAGAATGAAGGTGGTAGTGGGAAGAGTAGAGAGAAACTGGGACTTTTTAAAAGTAGCTGAAAAAGTGGGAAAACAGAGAATTAGTTGGGATGATCCCTGCCAAACTGGGACAGTTGGAGGGCTTGCAGTGTTGACTTCAGCCATTTCTGCACTACATTGTTCTAGTGCTATTATTCCACTTTCAACATCCTGTGGAATTCTGGGGTTTGTAGTTTACTGACATCAAAGAGCTCTCTGGCTGAGAATTCTAAATGCCCCTCCCTAAACTGCAAACCCCAGGATTCCATAGGATGTTGAAAGTGGACTAATAGCACTAGAACAGTGGAGTGTGGAAATGGTTATACTGAGACAAAAAAATGATTCATGCTGTTTCTGGTGAACCATGATGTAGTGAAGCCAAGGTGACTGCTCTGCTATTCATTCATTCATTCATTCTGTACTGTGTTGTTATTATAATTATTTTATTTTATTGCAATGTACAATCAAATGCACTAAAATATTCTTTAAAGCAAAATTTTTTTAAAAAAATTAAGTACCAACTTTAAAAAGCCAATATTCTTCAAGAACAGATTCAAAACTAGTTCCAAGGGCCACTTTTAAAACCTGTCTTAAAATGTGTTTTACTGGGAAGTCAAAGAGATGCCACAGCTGAACAAAGCCTGAGTCCCAAATTGTAGCATCTTCTTGAGCTCAGAGGACAGTTTAGTTATAATATTCATGCACCTTGAGGAAATGCAAAGTAAATGTTTTATTACCACTGCTTTCCTCCTGAGCTCATTCTTCCTCAGCATATAAAATAGAAAAAAATAAATATGTTACAAGACTTTCTTTTCCAGCACTGAAGTACTCTGGAACAAGCCATCCGCATTTTGGATATTGCTTTCCTGAATAAAGCATGATGGAGTAAATAGCTTGTTTGATTTGCAAATCTATCATTATTCTTGGTGGAGATGTACAGTCTCCAAGGCTTCTATCATAAACTGAAGTTCAGGAACTATTTGCTGTTGTGTGCCTTCAAGCAGTTTCTGACTCATGGCAATCCTACGACAAACCTATCCTGGGGTTTTCTTGGCACGATTTGTTCAAAGGGGCTTTTCCAATGCTTTCCTCTGAGGCTAGAGAGTGTGACTTGCCCAAGGTCACTCAGGAGGTTTCAGTTGTTCAGGATCTGAACCCTGGTCTCCCAGAGTCGTGATGCAATACTCAGACTGCTACACCACACTAGGTTTCAGATAATTAGAAGTTTTCCATTATGATGTTGGCATTAATACTGTTATCTTAGGAGGTCTCTGGATTACAAGATTGAACCCACATTATTGTTGTTCAAACAAGGGAAAAAATGGACATCTCCTTTGTGAGATCATTCGTAATGTGCAGGAACCACTGCCAACTTTCAATTGGATTGTGTTATTGTTTTCATACTATTTGTGATGTCTTCTTATAATGTTTTATTACAGCCTTTGGGTTTAACGCTTTTACCCTACATGTATATTGGCTTGACAGTTTTAACTTGTTTTAAATAGGAATATCATTTAGTACATCTTTAGACTACAATTTGTTCTTATTGCTTGGTTTTTCATTATCTGAACTAATTGTACTGTATGCTGCCCAAGATCCTTCAATATGGGGCAGGATATAAGTGATTTTATTAATAAATAATGTTTAATTCTAAGTTCTTCTGTGACACTTTTCAAAGTGAGCTACCCCTTT